>SJYC01116627.1:0-16363 GCA_006408675.1 Madoqua kirkii | reverse complement strand
TTGTTCTAGCTCTGTGAAAAACATAGTTGGTAGCTTGATAGGGATTGCATTGAATCTATAGATTGCTTTGAGTAGTATATTCATTTTCACTATATTGATTCTTGATTAGAAACTCATTTTCTATCAAAAAAGAAAAATATTAGTTGGCGGTGGTGCAGTGGTTGATAAATCTGAATGTTTTCCTTCTTTTCTTAGTGACTCATTTTTGCCTAGATATGAGTGCTAAGAAATTAAACTAATGCTATTTAGAAAGCAAGTTACAAGAAAACCTTAGATGTTAATTTTACTTACTCAAATTTCCTCTGAAATCATTGTTGTTCACTTGCCAAGTCATGTTTGACTTTGCAACTCCATGGACTGCAGCATGCCAGGCTTCCTGGTCCCTCATCATCTCCCAGAGTTTGCCCAAGTTTATGTCCATTGGATCGGTGATGCCATCCAACCATCTTCTCCTCTGTCATCCTCTTCTCTTCTCTTCAATCTTTCCCACCATCAGGGTCTTTTCCAAAGAGTAGGCTATTCATATCAGGTAGCTAAAAAATTGGATTTTCAGCTTCAGCATCAGTCCTTCAAATCAATATTCCGGGTTGATTTCCTTTAGCATTGATTGGTTTGATATCCTTGTTGTCCAAGGGACTCTCAAGAATCTTCTCCAACACCACAGTTTGAAAGCATCAATTCTTTGGTGTTCAGCCTTCTTCACGGTCCCACATCCATACATGACTATTGGAAAGACCATGTTGCTGCTGTAAAGTCGCTTCCATCGTGTCTGACTGTGTGCGACCCCATAGATGGCAGCCCACTAGGCTCCTCTGTCCCTGGGATTCTCTAGGCAAGAATACTGGAGTGGGTTGCCATTTCCTTCTCCAATGCATGAAAGTGAAAAGTGAAAGTGAAGTCGCTCAGTTGTGTCCAACTATTAGCGACCCCATGGACTACAGCCTACCAGGCTCCTCCATCCATGGGATTTTCCAGGCAAGAGTACTGGAGTGCGGTGCCATTGCTTTCTCCAGTTGGAAAAACCATAGACTTGACTAAATGAACCTTTGCTGGCAAAGTGATGTCTTTGCTTTTTAATATTCTGTTTAGGTTTGTCATAGGTTTTCTTCCAAGAAGCAATCATCTTCTAATTTCATGGCTGCAGTCACAATCTGCAGTGATTTTAGAGCAAAAGAAGAGGAAATCTGTCACTGCTTCTACATTTTCCCCTTCTATTTGCCATTAAGTGCTGGGACCAGATGCCATGCTTTTAATTTTATTAATATTGAGTTTTAAGCCAGCTTTTTCTCTTATTTCACCTTCATCAAGAGGTTATTTAGTTCCTTTTCACTTTCTACCATCAGAGTGGTATCATCTGCATGTCTGAAGTTGTTGATATTTCTCCCAGAAATCTTTATTCCAGCTTGTAACTCATCCAAGCCCAGCATTTTACATGATATATGCTCTACATATAAGATAAATAAATAGAGTGACAATATACAGCCTTGTCATACTCCTTTCTCAGTTTTGAGCCAGTCAGTTGTTCCATATAAGGTTATAACTGTTGCTTCTTGATTCATATACAGGTTTCTCAGGAGACAGGTAAGATGGTCTGATAGTCTCATCTTTTGAAGTGTTTCCCACAGCTTGTTGTGATCCAGAGTCAAAGGCTTTAGCATAGTCAGTGAAACAGAAGTAGGTTTTTTTTTTTCTAGAATCCTCTTGCTGTCTCTATGATCTGTTGAATATTGGCAATTTAAAAGAGGAGAGTTAAAAAGTTGGCTTAAAGGTCAACATTCAGAAAACGAAGATCACGGCATCCAGTCCCATCACTTAATGGGAAATAGATGGGGAAACAGTGGAAACAGTGTCAGACTTTATTTTGGGGGGCTCCAAAATCACTGCACATGGTGATTGCAGCCATGAAATTAAAAGACACTTACTTCTTGGAAGAAAAGTTATGACCAACCTAGACAGCATATTCAAAAGCAGAGACATTACTTTGCTGACTAAGGTCCATCTAGTCAAGGCTATGGTTTTTCCAGTATCATGTATGGATGTGAGAGTTGGACTGTGAAGAAAGCTGAGTGCCGAAGAATTGGTGCTTTTGAACTGTGGTGTTGGAGAAGACTCTTGAGAGTCCCTTGGACTGCGAGCAGATCCAACCAGTCCATTCTGAAGATCAGCCCTGGGATTTCTTTAGAAGGAATGATGCTAAAGCTAAAACTCTAGTACTTTGGCCACCTCATGCAAAGATTTGACTCATTGGAAAAGACTCTGATGCTGGGAGGGATTGGGGGCAGGAGGAGAAGGGGATGACAGAGGATAAGATGACAGAGGATAAGACGACTGAGAGACCAAATTGAACTGAACTGAATCTCTGGTTCCTATGCTTTTTCTAAACCCAACTTGTACATCTGGAAGTTCTCAATTCAAGTACTACTGAAGCTTAGCTTGAAGGATTTTGATCATAACCTTCAGTCAGTCAGTTTAGTCTCTCAGTTGTGACTGACTCTTTGTGACCCCATGAACCACAGCACACCAGGCCTCTCTGTCCATAACCAACTCCTAGAGTCTACCCAAACGCATGTCCATTGAGTCAGTGAAGCCATCCAACCATCTCATCCTCTGTCGTCCCCTTCTCCTCCCACCCTCAATCTTTCCCAGCATCTGGGTCTTTTCAAATGAGTCAGCTCTCCACATCAGATGGCCAAAGAATTGGAGTTTCAGCTTCAACATTGGTCCTTCCAATGAACACCCAGGACTGATCTCCTTTAGGATGGACTGGTTGGATCTCTCTGCAGTACAAGGGACTCTCAAGAGTCTTCTCCAACACCACAGTTCAAAAGCATCAATTCTTCGGCACTCAGCTTTCTTCACAGTCCAACTCTCACATCCATACATGACCACTGGAAAAGCCATAGCCTTGACTAGATGGACCTTTGTTGACAAAGTGATGTTTCTGCTTTTTAATATGTTGTCTAGGTTGGTCATAACTTTCCTTCCAAAGAGTAGGCATCTTTTAATTTCATGGCTGCAGTTGCCATCTGCAGTGATTTTGGAGCCCAGAAAAATAAAGTCAGCCACTGTTTCCACTGTTTCCCCTTACTAGCATGCAAAATGAGTGCAATTGTCCAGTAGCTTGAGCATTCTTTAGTACTGCTCTTCTTGGGAATTGGGATGAAGACTGAAACCATATCCTACTTAAATTTCAAGATGTAATTCAAATGTTATTATCTACTGCTTCTACCCCTCTATGCCAAAATTAAATTCTCCCACCTCTAATTCTCCTAGAGGTCTCTGCTTGGGAATTTATTTATAGCATTTGCATTGACATTTTTTAAGAACTATTTGTTATAGTCAGTAAAATTTATATTCTTGATTATGGACTCTTTGAGTGCATTTTTCTTGCTATTTAAAAATTTTATCTTAGAAACTTCTGCTTCTGACATGTAGCAGATGTCCAATAAAAATAAAACATGTGATCTTTTAAAAATATAAATCCAGACTAACTAGTCTTCTGCTTTAACCTTTCTATGGATCCCTACTGCTTTTGAGATAAATCTGAAGCTTCTTAATATGACTTAAAAGTTAAAATATGAAGGCTTCTGGCTTTCACTTATGATGCAGAAAACTGGGCGGTCACTCCAACATTTACCAAAAAGAAAAAATTAATTGGATAATCTATAGAGTCATAACTTCTCTTGAACCCATCAAAAAGCTTAATTTATAATGCAATCAACTACCCTAAAATATATTTTAAAAAGACAGGTATCTCCAAGGTATCTCTTGAGCATTCTTTAGTGCTGCTAAAGAGGAATGAGCTCTTAATTGCCAGATGCTAAAAACCACACATGCTAGTAGGAAAAGGCTGGTACATCGAAATTTTTGGCAAACTGTGAAAGGCCAAGCATGAACTATCATTAGAGTATAGAACCCCTAGTAGTTATGGATGTGATAGCAGGTTTCTCCCCACAGACTTCACTGACTGTTCCTATGAGAGATGGGATCAAAGGAAGAGATGGGAGAAAACTCCCTTGTGATGAAGGTTTGTAGAAAGGGAACAACAGCTATGGCAAAAAAGCACAAGGCCCCTCCAGACTGTTCTAACCTATCTTCTTCATGGAACAAAGGCCTTAAACTTCTAGTGAAAGCACAGCAAGCTTGTCAGCAAAAGCTCAGGGCACAGGTGAAGAACCATCGCAGCTGGGAATGTACACAGAAAAAAATTCTATCTCTGGGGAACTGGCAGGAAAACAGCCCGGAACAGTAGACATCCTTCTCCACTGAGGTAGGCAGGGTCACTGAGAAGCCCCCACTCCTGAGACCCAGAAACTCAATATCTGCCAAAGATGGTGGCTAAACCAGGACAACAGAAAACACCTTCATCCTGTCACCAAAACCGGACCAGAAGGCACTGAGTGACATATAACAGCAGCCTACTACTAAGTGTAGGGCAAGAGCATGGAGAAAGACTCCCTTTCTAAGGGCCACAGGCAATGTCCAAAGTTGCAAGTAAAACAGAGACATTGAGGGAGTTTTGGGGGAGGATGGATACATGTATATGTATGGCCGAGTCTCTTACCTTTTCACCTAAAACTGTCACAACATTAATAAAAATCGGTTCTTCTGATTTTTAAAATACAAATTACAAATTTTAAAAAAGAACATACATTGTGGAAAATTTTTCTGAAACCATACTGGATCCTAAACAGGAATTCTAGAGGAATTTAGATCAGTGAGGTGTTGAGGACAAACATAACAACAGCAAAGCCCAAGTCCAACTCAACCTCTGACTAAATTGACTTAACACTTGATACATAATATTTAACAAGATGCAGCATGCTCATTTCCAGGAGTAAGCAGTATTTATCTCAGTCTCTACTGTCCTATGTAAGATGTCATGATTTTAACCACAAATTATGATTCACACAAAAAAACAAGAAATGATACACTGTTAAGAGACAAAACCATTGATAGAATCAGACTCAGATACAGTCTAGATATTTAAACTATCAGATAGAAATATAAAAATAGATAGCATGATAAAAACTGTGATATATAAGGTAGGCAATATCATAAATAGATGGATAATATCAACCAAGAACTGAAAATCATAGGAAAGACTCAAACGGAAATGCTAACAATGATAAAAATGGTAACAGAGGTGAAGACTGCCTTTGATGGGCTCATCAGTCTAATGACCCTGAAGACAGGTCTTTAGAAATTACTGAACTGAAGCACAAAGGGAAAAGATATCCATTAGAAATAGGATACGGTATTCAATAGCTATGGTATGTGAAAAACCAAAAAGGAAAAAAGAAAGAAAGAAAAAAAGCAAGTGAAATACGGTATAATATTAAATAGTCTATATATTTGGAATCTTAAAAGAAGAAAAAGACTGACATATTTGAAGATATAGAGGCTGAGAGGGTTCCAAAAATCAATGAAAGATATGAAACTACAAATCCAAGAAGTTCAGAGACCATCAAGCAGGATAAATTAGAATAAAAAATAAAATGATACACATAGACACATCTTATTCAAACTTCTAGAAACCAAAAACAAAGTTTTAACCAACTAGGCAGAAACACACACACAAACACATACACACATTACATGCAGAGGAAAAAAAGATGAAAATTATAGTAAATTTCTTGTCAGAACAATTCAAGTCAGGAAACAGTGGAGCAGCATCTTTAAATTATAGCCGTATGTGAGAAAAAAGGGCAATCTAGAAAATTCCATGCACAAAGAAAAAATATAAAGACTTTTCCTGATGATACTTGAAATAATTTATTCTCAAAAGACCTGTAGTAGAAGAAATGTTAAAAGAAATTCTTGAGGCAGAATAAATGCAATAATAGACAGAAATTTGATTCAACATGAAGAAATGAAGAGTACTCTAAATAGAATTAATGAAACGAAATATATTTTTTTCTCATTTTAATTACTCTAAAAAAATATTGGACTATTCAAAACAAAGACAGTGGCCATGTACTGTGTGTCTATATACTATGTCTAAACAAAAATATACTATAGTGTACCTGAAAGTAGCACAAAGGGTGGGAGGGACAAATGAGAACCATACAGTTGTAATCTTTGTATGCTATACCTGAAGTGGTAAAGAGTTATTCAAAGGTAGACTGTGATTAATTAAAGTGCTATATTGTAAATTCTAAGGCAATCACTAAAAATGTCATTAAAGGTTATAAGCCCTAGTGGACATAAAATCAAATCATAAAATACTCAACCCAAAAGAAGGTAGTATGAGAGGAATAATAATTTCTAAACTGGAACAATAAATAAGAAGGGTGACAGTATATAGCTTTGGCTTACTCCTTTTTCAATTTTGAACCAGTCCATTGTTCCATGTCTGGCTTAACTGTTTTAACCTACATAATGGGAAGAAAAAAATAGACTAAGGGACAAATCCACAGAGCTGGAGACTTCAAGATTACTTTGTAGTAATCAGTAGAACACGTAGACTGAGAATTGATAAAGATGTAGAAAATCTGAATAACACTATCAAATAAGTATCTGAAAAGATGTCAATATTATTAGTGATCAGAGAAATGGAAATCAAAAGCACAGTGAGATACCACTCATTAGAATGGCTAAAATTAAAGAAGAAAAACTGAGTAACTAACATGAGTAAGGATGTGAAGCAAGTAGAACTTTGATGCATTGATATAGGTATGCAGAATGGCACAGAAACTTTGAAATACAGTTTGAAAGTTTCTTGTAAAGTTAATCATACACTTACCACATGGCCCCACAATTCTACTCCCAGGTGTTTACCCATGAGAAATGAAAATTTGTATTCACAATTAAATTTGCACATGAATATTTATGGTACCTTCATTCATAATAACCCTCAACTGGAAACAATACAGACACCCTTCAGCTGCTGTATGGATAAATTTATCTGTGGAGATGTGTATAAGAGACAGATATGTGTCAGTTAAAATTCAGAGATTGTCAAACTGGATTAAAAAGCAAACTATTGCTGTCTATATAAAATACTGTCTTTAAATAAAAAATTAAATAAGGTGAAAATAAAGGTTGAAAAATAAATACATATAAATCTATACATAGATAGAAACTATTCAAAAGAAACTGAAGTGGCTACATTAGTATCAAACAAAAACACCAGACTTTAATCAAAGAATATTAATATAAAGAAGAGTACTAGGGTTTCCCTGGTGGCCCAGTGGTAAGAATCCACCTCCAAATGCAGGAAACAGAATTGATCCCTGATCTGGGAAGATCCCACCTCCCAAGGAACAACTAACCTTGTGTTCCACAGCTATTGAGTCTGTGTTCTAGCAAGAGCT
Source organism: Madoqua kirkii (assembly GCA_006408675.1). NCBI lineage: Eukaryota > Metazoa > Chordata > Mammalia > Artiodactyla > Bovidae > Madoqua > Madoqua kirkii. The sequence continues at coordinate 9,047 of SJYC01116627.1, read as the reverse complement.
GCAGCTACTAAGCCCACATGCCACAGCTACTGAAGCTCTCATGTCCTAGAGCCCATGCTCTGCAACAGAAGAGGCCACTGCAATGAGAAGTTCATGCATCACAACTAGAGTAGCCCTCACTTATCACAACTAGAGAAAAACCAACACAGCAACGAAGACTCAGCACAGCCAGAAAAGAAAAAAAGAGTTCTACATAATGTACTTAAAGTTAAAAAGGATCGATTTGCCCAAAAGATATAACAATTCTAAACATGTATATACCTAACAACAAAACTTCAAACAATGTGAGGTAAAATCTTCCAGAATGAGAAGAAATAGTCGTTGTTCAGTCACTAAGTTGTGTCCAACTCTTCATGACCCCATGGACTGTAGCATGTCAGGTTTCCCTGTTCTTCACCATCTGCACAAGTTTGCTCAAACTCATGTCCATTGAATCAGGGATGTCATCCAACAATCTTATCCTCTGGTGTCCCCTTCTCCTCCTGCCTTCAATTTTTCCTAGCATCAGGGTCTTTTCTAATGAGTTGGCTGTTTGCATTAGGTGGCCGGAGTATTGGAGCTTCAGCTTCACCACCAGTCCTCCCAATGAATATTTAGGGTTGATTTCCTTTAGGATTGACTGGTTTGATCTCCTTGCTATCTAAAGGACTCTCAAGAATCTTTTCCAGCATCACAGTTTGAAAACATCAATTCTTTGGCTCTTGGCTTTGTTTATGGTCCAACTCTCATATCTGTCCATGACTACTGGAAAAATCATCAGTTCAGTTCAGTTCAGTCACTCAGTCGTGTCTATTTGCGACCCCATGAATTGCAGCACGCCAGGCCTCCCTGTCCATCACCAACTCCTGGAGTTCACTCAAACTCACGTCCATCGATTCAGTGATGCCATCCAGCCATCTCATCCTCTGTCATCCCCTTCTCCTGCCCCCAATCCCTCATCCTCTGTCATCTCCTCTCCTCCTGTCCCTAATCCCTCCCAGCATCAGAGTCTTTTCCAATGAGTCAACTCTTCGCATGAGATGGCCAAAGTATTGGACTTTCAGCTTCAGCATCAGGCCTTCCAAAGAACACCCAGGACTGATCTCCTTCAGAGAGGAGTTGGACTGGTTGGATCTCCTTCCAACATCACAGTTCAAGAGCATCAGTTCTTCAGTGCTCAGCTTTCTTCACAGGCCAACTCTCACATCCATACATGACCACTGGATAAACCATAGCCTTGACTAGACAGACCTTTGTTGGCAAAGTAATGTCTCTGCTTTTGAATATGTTATCTAGGTTGGTCATAACTTTCCATCCAAGAAGTAAGTGTCTTTTAATTTCATGGCTGCAATCACCACCTGCAGTGATTTTGAAGTCCCCCAAAATAAAGTCTGACACTGTTTCCCCATCTATTTCCCATGAAGTGATGGGACCAGATGCCATGATCTTACTGTTTTGAATCTTGAGTTTTAAGCCAGCTTTTTCACTCTTCTCTTTCACCTGCATCAAAAAGCTCTTTAGTCCCTCTTGGTTTTCTGCCATTGGGCTTCCCTGGAGGCACATATGGTAAAGAATCTGCCTGCAGTGCAGATCAGGCTTTGATCCCTGGGTTGGGAAGATGCCCTGGAGAAGGAAATGGCAACCTACTCCAGCACTCTTGCCTGGAGAATTTCATGGACAGAGGAGCCTGGTGGGCTATAATCCATGGTGTTGCAAAGAGTCAGACATGACTGAGCAACTTACATTACTATTACTCCTGCCATCAGGGTGGTATCATCTGCATATCTGAGGTTGTTGATATTTCTCCTGCAAATCTTGATTCCAGCTTGTGATTCATCCAGCCTGGCATTTCACATGATGTATTCTGCATGTAAGTTAAATAAGAAGGGTGACAGTATATAGCTTTGGCTTACTCCTTTTTCAATTTTGAACCAGTCCATTGTTCCATGTCTGGCTTAACTGTTTTAACCTACATAATGGGAAGAAAAAAATAGACTAAGGGACAAATCCACAGAGCTGGAGACTTCAAGATTACTTTGTAGTAATCAGTAGAACACGTAGACTGAGAATTGATAAAGATGTAGAAAATCTGAATAACACTATCAAATAAGTATCTGAAAAGATGTCAATATTATTAGTGATCAGAGAAATGGAAATCAAAAGCACAGTGAGATACCACTCATTAGAATGGCTAAAATTAAAGAAGAAAAACTGAGTAACTAACATGAGTAAGGATGTGAAGCAAGTAGAACTTTGATGCATTGATATAGGTATGCAGAATGGCACAGAAACTTTGAAATACAGTTTGAAAGTTTCTTGTAAAGTTAATCATACACTTACCACATGGCCCCACAATTCTACTCCCAGGTGTTTACCCATGAGAAATGAAAATTTGTATTCACAATTAAATTTGCACATGAATATTTATGGTACCTTCATTCATAATAACCCTCAACTGGAAACAATACAGACACCCTTCAGCTGCTGTATGGATAAATTTATCTGTGGTACTATGGAATACTGCTCAGCAACAGAAAGCAGCAAACTACTGTTAACCTTAACACAATGAATCTCAAATGCATTACAGTAAGAGAAACAAGCCAGACTCAAAAAAACTACCTGTGATATGCCCCTTTTCTATAACATTCTTATAAAGGTCAAAATCTAGGGTCAGAAAACACATCAGTGGGTGATAAAGGAAGGAAGGATAGTAGAGGATTTTCTGAGATTCACAAAACTGTTCTATATCTTGATTGTCATGATGATTACATGACTGTGTGTGTATCAGTGTATACATATATAGGTGTGTCTATTAGAAATATACACTAAAACAGTTAATTTTGCTCTAAGTAAATTATGTCATAATTTTAAATAAAGAAGGAAAAAAGTTCCACATGATCTGTTTAGCTCCCCAGCCTCATGTGCTGTGAATGTCCTCTTATTCACTACACTCATTGTCATCTTCCACTTCTTCAAATGCACCAGGTATTATGACCTTTACACGTACCATTCTTTGTCTGACAAATTACAGACTCTTCATCAGTTAAATTTCACTTATCTTTCAATCTCAACCTAAATCCTAGGTTCAAATCCAGGACCCACTGCTTATTGGTTGTGTAAGATATCAATGAATATCTCTGTAGGTTTCCATGTCTATAAAATTAGCAATATAAATAGTAATTATCTTGTAAAGTTTCCTAGAGGATTACATGAGAAAATACGTATTTGTTGTTGTTTAGTTTGTAAGTCATGTCAGACTTTTATGCGACCCCAAAGGCTGAAGCCCATCAGCCTCCTCTGTCCACGGGATTTCCCAGGCAAGAAGATTGAAGCAGGTTGCCACTTCCTTTTCCAGGGAATCTTCCTGGCTCAGGGATCAAATCCATGTCTCCTGCATTGGCAGGCGGATATTTTGCCATTGGGCCACTAGGGAAGCCTGGCACAAAATAACATAAGATACATTATAATTTTATATGATATGATTATCTCTCCTCAAGATCTTCCCTAACTCCCTTGTTATACTGTCATTTTTCTTCATAATCATAATAAAATTTGTGTTAGTATATTCATGTGCATGTTCATTTACTATCCAACTCCATGGAAATTAGAATAATACCTGTTTCATGGACTCTACTTATCTTCCTATCCATTCATCCACACTATATATGTCTCTGACACAATATAGGTACTTATTAAATATCTGTTGAATGGATGAACAGTTAGAAGAATGGTGTCATAGATGAGCAGCATTCTCATAACTTGACCCCTCTCTGGGAGGCACGTGCCACTGTGATCCTGACTACACTCGCAAAGTGGCTGGGTCATGAACATTGCATGGCGGTTCTTTTAGCTGGACTCAGCATCCGCTCCATGAAGTTAAGTGGCACTTCTTTTCCTCCGTACCCTACTCTGCTGCTTCGCCCCAGCACTGTCTGCATTCTCAGCTTCCTCCTGACAGAGTGGATAGGTCAGGCTCTGATGTGTAAACTGAGCCATCTTCAACTGATGGAGAGACTGAGAAGCCACACGTTAACCTCAGATGCCAATCCCATTCTCCACTCCACCTTGACGGGAAAGCCCTGGGTTCTGAAAAGTACACATAAGCCTCAGCAGGACCCATCCTCTGATCCCCTTGGGATCGGAATCTAAGTATTGGGGGGATTGGTTCACATATGGAATGAGAATGTGTTCTGTGAGGAAGAAGACTTCTTAAATGAAAGAAACTTGTCAGCCAGAGCCCTAAACTTCTCTGCTCTGAGATTGTTCCCTGAGAGTGGGACCCAGGAAACGGAAGTCAGCTCTCTTACTGGTGGAGAAAGTATTACCGGAAACCCAAATGAAGACGGCGCAGACGTCGGTGGCCCGGAGGAAGCTGACCGATGCCGGACCGTGGTGCATCAGGACACAGAACTCCGGGGCTCCAGCAGAAGTTGGCAAGCAGTGGGTGCAACACAAACGAACAATAGAGATCATCGTGCGTATCAGTGGTCCCCTGAGCTAAAGCCCTGGAATGCAAGCAGTGACTCAGCTCCGATGGGAGGCAGTCTACTCCTCCTTGGAGAAAGGCTCTTGGAGAAAAGAGATCTTTTCAAGGTCTATAAACTGATGGGGACCAGGGAGCTTTCAGGCTCCACCTATAAGCCCTTTCCTGGGGGCTGAGATGATAAAGAATCTGCCTGCAATGCAGGAGACCCAAGTTTGATCCCTGCATAGGGAAGATCCCCTGGAGAAGGGAATGGCTAGTCACTCCAGTGTTCTTGCCTGGAAAACCCCATGACAGAGGAGCCTGGTGGGCCATAGTCCATGGGGTCACAAAGAGTTGTACATGACTGAGCGACTAACACTAAAAAGATTCAGAAATAAAATTTAAGAAAGAGATATCTGAAAGAACTGGACTATCTATGGGAACAGGTGGGAGTAGGGAATGCAGAGCTATTGAAATTTAGGAAACATTATTGTAAATGTTAATACTTTTTCTCACTCGCCAGCTGGCAAAGCTGGATAGATGTCAGTTATACTTGCTGATTGATTGAGCTGTGATCCCATCATCGCGGCCACTCTACCATTCCATCTGGCATTTAGACTCTGTGATTGGGATTGTTTGGGAAGAAGGCCAAGATAATCATATCTGGCTCACTGCAGTCTGCTTCAGCAGCTGCATGTAAACCCAATCCATGGTCCAAAATATATCCATCTATACAATATACATTTTATTTAGGGTTTGATTTAGAGGTGATAGTATTAACAATAGGAACATTTTACATGAATGAGTGAACAAAATCAGTGTGTTGAATGATAAAATTCAACTTATGCTATTTAACAGAAGGCCATTTAGAGTTATGAAAATTCCATATGGAATCATATCTCATGATTATCATACATACATATAAAACCAAATTACAGTTCATGTTGATAAATCACGGGTTAGCTAAAGACACTCCAAGGTCATAAACTTAGTAAGGTGTGAAATTTGCCACGGTTACAATGAGGTGGTGGATTACTTTTGTTTCTTTGAAAAAATAACCTTTCCAGACCATGTCACCAAACGAGCAATTAATAAAAAAGAACACATCATTAAACTCTGCTCTTGGGTAATTTATATGCCACAGTGTTCATTGTTCATAACCCAGCCATTTCTTCATGAATCATAACATTGTCTTAATTATCACTACCATTCTCTGGTAATTGGTTTCCTTCTCTCTTATCCAGGAATAGTTTTTTTAAACCTTTGAAGCCTTTTGCAAAGCATGTACCTAGATGTCAGGTGGGTTGTCATTTTAAGAGCAAATTAACTCAAGTTTTTCTTCACAGTGTTCTTAGGTAATAAGATATTCGTAGGTATCCAGATGCCAGGAACAACAATGAAAATTACTTCTTTTACCACAATAACCATAAACTCATAGATGTTTAGCAACAAACAGCCTCACTGTTCTGGATTTTCTAGAGATATTGTTCAAAGCTTAACATTTCTGGAGCCTTCGGTAATGCAGTCTCTTGTGAATATGATCTGTCTTGGAATTGTTTCCTTAGACAAATAGGCAGAAACCAGCTGATGCAAGGCTGACTTCATGCTGAGCTAAGTTATGGTAGTGGAGGGCCAGAGAGGCATGGAGTGATCCTCCTGGCCTTGTCTTAAATAAAGATGATGGCTGTAGCTATTCACACAACTACAGTGCATGAGGTCATTTCTTTTAAAATGCAGACTTTTTCTTAAAAGAGTCCTTTGGGCAACCGTGGTATCAGATCATTGGTCTGCCTGAATTGTGCACTTTTCAACCAATTGTTCTGATGTCATATAAATCCCGTCAGAAAGAGAAGGAATAAATTTTTATTCAGCTAGTTTTTTCCTCAAAGCTGTGAGATGGCCTTAGACAATGGATTCATTGTGTTTTTATACCAAGTGAATATATTAAAAATGTATGTGGGCAGAGAAGGTGAATATAGAGTAGAATCATGCCTCCCCAAACTTCATATGTGTACAAATTGCCTGGCAATCTTGTTTAAATGCAGATTCTAATTCAGTGGGTTTGGGGTGAGACCAGAGATGCTTTGTTTCTGATAATAAATTCTCAAATAGTGCCAATCTTCCCAGTCTAAAGACCTAGATATGGTGTGAGTTCAATTATAAACACTTTAACTGCAATCAAACACAATATAGGTATAGGTGAGAAACACTAGATATGGATTTTGAGTACAGGTTTATAGCTGGAAAGATGTGGGTTTACATTTTCACACTTAATTCAACAACCAAGGACTTAAGTCACATAAGCCTTCAGAGCCCCATCTGTATGGGGATAATTATACCCACACCAGAGGGCTATTATTACACACAGAAATGTATAAATTACATTTTTTTATTTCAAAGGCATAGCTCAGGGCTTAGCATAGAGCAATTGTTCAATAAATGGAATTGAGATCAGTCCCCTGGGGCTAAGCCCGCTTATGTACCCAAGGTGTGACTCAGGATCCTTGACACCTCAACGCCAAATTAACAACACTTCACTTCATTTTTAGCTTTCAACTTAGAGAATATGAATATTTAACTCTTTGCCTTTCAGAATTTCCAGTTCTTTTATCAACCACAAAAATAAAGGAACTTCAAGGGTATACGATGTTGATAAACATGGCTCCATAAGAAATTTTTTTTAAATTATGAGTTGCAATAATTTCTCAATATCATTCGATGAGTATCTTCATGACCAAAAAAGTGATAAAATAATTTAAAACTTACACACAGTTGTAGTTTGGAGGTTTGTCTCTCACATGCAGCGGGACACAGAGGCCCTCATTCCTGCTCAGAGAAGTGGGTGCTCCCTGTATTCTGTGCACCATGGACCCTTCTGTTACTTCTCCAATTGGCCGCACCTTACTAGACCAGTCACTGCTGATCCTCTATGTCTGTTGGGCCCCCAGAGCTCCACCAGCCCCACCACTAACTCTCTGAGTTCTAACGGTACCAGGGCTGTCCTGTGGGGGAAACGAGAGAGGGCATTTGGAGAACAGAGAATGCATTCAATCTTCTCATTGCATGTTGTTAAGGTATCTCCAAGTAGGCATGCCCAAATCCAGATGAGTCATTGAAAATATGACTCACTGAATTACAGGAAAACTGCTTTTTGTATTTTTACAGGTTCTGTGTCCTAGGATTCAGACGTTGACTGGGAAACCTGAACAAAACAAAATTATGATCAACATTTGCTGCATCATCCTTGCCTCTGATCAGCTCTGTGCAGATCCACCGTGCCTCCACCAAACTGCCAGAGGCATAGCAGCTCCTGACTGGGGCTGTACCCCAGACATGCGCAGTTGTGTCTCATCCCAAAGGCAGAGAGCTTGCCTTCTTCCCCAGGAGACTCACAGAGCCATGGAAATAGGCCTCTGAGGGCCAGTCTCGTCAACTGACCTGACATTCATAGACGTTTCTGAATATGCTTTCACTCTGGCATTCTTAGGTTCCCTCCTGTGCTCTGAACATCAAGGTGCTGAGAAGCTCTAATGAGGAAAATCAGAAGAAAGGAAAGAAAGAAAAATAATATGTATTGGTTACTTAATATCTGAAGGCACATTGTTAATTTCTTTACAAATAAAGTCTTTCCACACAAAAATCTAATGAAATAGTTTGGTTTTCTGTCCCTAATGCCTAAATAAAGAAATTGAAGCTTAGAGGCAGCAAGTGACTTGACCAAAGTTTCCACATTAGTAAATTCCAAGTTAGGATTTCAGCCCAAGCTTGGCCTCAAAGAACACGCTATTTCTACTCTACCATACCACAAAGAACTATAAATTGAGAACAGAAGTGCCCACAAAGAGCTAATCTATTAATGTGTTGAATGCTAATGAACATTAGTCAATTGATAGGCATTAGCTGTGACACATTTGCCAGGAATATGACCTTCCTTTTGCAAATAGTCCCATTATTTATAGGGCATTGAAAATTGCTTCACTGATATATTAATCATATTTTAGTACAATATTACTACTAACTAAATTCTGATGTTATAATACCCTATTTGTATGATGCACACAACTGGTTGGAAAGTGAAAAAATAAAGCCATTTTAAAGCACTGCTTATCTTGTGATAGTTAAAAATTTACCATCTCTAAATATATAAAAGAGTTAACTGATTTTTTAAAACTATACTCAAACTCTTCTCATATTGATGATGGAGTTCTCAAGGCAAGAATACTGAAGTGGTTTGCCATTCCCTTCTCCAGTGGACCACATTCTGTAAGACCTCTCCACCATGACCCACCCATCTTGGGTGGCCCCATGGGCATGGTTTAGTTTCATAATAGGATACTGAAAGAGGAACTCCTCAGGTCAGTAGGTGCCCAATATGCTACTGGGGATGAGTGGAGAATTACTCCAGAAAGAATGAAGGGATGGAGCCAAAGCAAAAACAACATCCAGTTGTGGAGGTGACAGGTGATAGAAGCAAGATTCGATGCTCTAAATAGCAATCTTGCATAGAAACCTGGAATGTTAGGTCCATGAATCAAGGCAAATTGGAAGTGGTCAAACGGGAAATGACAAGAGTGAACATAGATATTCTAGGAATCAGTGAACT
>SJYC01116625.1:0-85971 GCA_006408675.1 Madoqua kirkii | reverse complement strand
TGGACTGTGAAGAAGGCTGAGCACCGAAGAATTGATGCTTTTGAACTGTGGTGTTGGAGAAGACTCTTGAGAGTCCCTTGGACTGCAAGGAGATCCAACCAGTCCATTCTGAAGGAGATCAGCCCTGGGATTTCTTTGGAAGGAATGATGCTAAAGCTGAAACTTCAGTACTTTGGCCACCTCATGCGAAGAGTTGACTCACTGGAAAAGAATATGATGCTGAGAGGGATGGGGGCAGGAGGATAAGGTGATGACAGAGGATGAGATGGCTGGATGGCATCACTGACTAAATGGACGTGAGTTTGAGTGAACTCCGGGAGTTGGTGATGGACATGGAGGCCTGGCATGCTGCAGTTCATGGGGTTGCAAAGAGTCAGAGACAACTGAGTGACTGAACTGAACTGAACTGAATGCTTATATACAGAATCTAGAAATATGGTATTGAATAATTTATTTACATGGCAACATTGGAGAAACAGTTATAGAGAATAGACATATGGATATGGGGAGAGGGAAGTAGAGGGTGAGCTATATGGAAGGAGTAACATGGAATCTTCTGTTACTATATGTAAAGTAAATAGCCAATGGGAATTTTCTATATGGCTCATGAATCTCAAACAGGGAATCTCTGTCAACCTAGAAGGGTGGAATGGGGAGGGAGATGGGAAGGAGCTTCAAAAGGGAGGGGATAAATCAACCTATAGTTGATTCATGTTGCGTTTTGACAGAAAACAGCAAATTTCTGTAATTATTCTTCAATAAAAATAAATTTAAAAAAAAAACAGATATCTATTAGACCTAGTAAGTAATTCTTATTATCAAACATCTGTCATTTAGAATAATGTTACTTATCTTTTAAAAACTCAAAATTTTTGCCTATGATCTTACGATTACTTCTCTTTAGACATGTACCAAGATTTAGCAAATTTTATAAAATATTAAGGCTTAAAAACTAATATACTTGTATTCATTAAATTACCCATGTTGGTGTCAGTCATTCAGTTGTGTCAGACTCTTTGCAACCTCATGGACCCCATCAGGTTCCTCTGTCCATGGGATTCTCCTAGCAAGAATACTGGAGTGAGTTGCCATTCCCTTCTCTGGGGGATCTTCCTGATCCAGTGGTCAGACCCATTTCTCTTGCGTTGCAGGCAGATTCTACACTGAGCCACCAGGGAAGTCCAAATTACTCATGTGTGAAGTGAGTGAAGTCGCTCAGTCGTGTCCGACTCTGCGACCCTGTGGACTGTAACCGACCAGGCTCCTCCATCCTTGGGATTTTCCATGCAAGAATGCTGGGTTGGGTTGCCATTTCCTTCTCCAGGGGATCTTCCCAATCCAGGGATTGAACCCAGGTCTCCCACCTTGCAGGCAAACACTTTAACCTCTGAGCCACCAGGGAAGTCCTAAATTACTCATAAATTTTATTAAATTAAGTATAAAGTTTTCTCAATATTCTTAGGTAATCAGTGGTAGTAATCACTGCCCACTCTAACCTGAACCACAAAATTCTAAGATTTATACATTTATTTGCCAAAGTAAAACTCTTTCGAAGAAAATTTAATATTTGCTGAGGTAGTACAAGAGGAATTTTAGTAAGCCCTATTTATAACTTCATGATACCTAACTCTTCTATTATACTTACACTGATTTAGAATCAGCTAGAATAATTTTTCTTAAAAAGCCTTCAATTAGAGCAAATTCTGAAAATTTTATATACAAATTATCCTACCACTCACCAAAAGCCTATTAAACATTTTGTTCACTTACATGCCAATCCAACTCTATGATGAAATTTAATATCACAGACCAAAAACATCTGGTGATATCATAAGGGCTGGTAGTGTTTTTCATTTGATAGAACACTCTGCCAGGTGTGGATAACATACCAAAAAAGCAGATGTTCCCTGTTTACAAGTGGCATAGCATGTAAATGGGGAAAGACCTACATAGAATGGTGTGAATGTTATCTACTATGGGTTACACTGAAAAAAAAGAAGGGATGGAGGAAACTTTGACACGTGTCAGGGGGCCTGTGAACCATATGCAGATACAGAGATCAGTACCAGAAACCAGAAGCAGTACATTTGCTAGGAGTGCTCTTAGAAGCAACAGCTACAGGGGGTTATGAAGCAGAGTTAGGAGGAGGAAGCTGGTCTGTGATACAGGCAGGCAAAAACCTCAGCTCATCTCCCAGGGAACACCTGGGATTGAATGGCCCTTAAGAGTTCTCTCAAAGTGCATTAGGAGTCTGGAATTATGTATCCCTGCCTCAGCCAGTAATTGGATACAGGCTCCGTCTCCCTGCAGCCATGCAGAGAAGAAAAAACCTTAAGAAGTGTAACCCCCTTCAGGCTAGGACAACCCTGGAGGAGAAACTCAGCTAAGAGCTTCCAACCACCTATCCCGTCAAGAGCTGGGATCAGAACTGTTTCCATTTTGGAAGTGTGGGAAGAAGGGGACTTGAATAGCACACCACATCATCCATCACCATCCACACTTTGTTCCACTACCATCTATGAGTTTTGTATAACTTTTGGAAGTAGATCCTTTAGTAATCTGATAAGCTTTTCCTGAGTGAAACATCTATGAAGAAAATTACAAGGATGAACCATGGCCTCCATGCTGAAGCTGGCTGGTCTCTGGGCCCCATATGATATTCATCAGGTTCCTCCTACTTCTATCCACTCTAGGTAAACTTTGAGATTCCTGTTGTGCTTCCTGTAGAAGCATCCCTTCTCTAGAGGAACAAGACAAATTCTGAAAGCGGGTTACTAGAAATTATGGTGAGTGAGACCATTCATTTTTATCTCTTGTTTCCTGTACTCATGTATTCTTTATTACAGGGAACACCACACAATATGCTGACTGCTATGGTCTGAATGTCTATAATTTCCCCTTAAATTCCTGTGCTGAAATCCTAACACCAAATATGATGGTATTGGTAGGTGGAGTCTTAGGGAAGTACTTAAGCCATGAGGTCAAAGCCCCATAAATGGACTATTGCTCTTACAAAACATATCCCAGAGAGATTCCTTGCCCTTTGTCCATGTGAGAACACATTGAGAAGATGCTGGCTTCACATCATAAAGTGGACCCTCACTAGAAGGCAACCATGATGGTGCCATTATAATGGACTTCCAGTGTCCAGAATGGTGAGAAATAAAGCTCTGCCATTTATAAGCTATCCAGTCTGTGACACTGTGTCAAAGTGGCCTGAATGGACAAAGCCACTGGCACTTAATATCAAGGGTATCCTGGGGTCCTTTAGGATGATGTCCCATCCAGCAGAGTATCATGGCTAAGCTGCTATTTCAGCTGGGACTGTTTATTTCATCACTTTCAGGCTGAGAGCATCTTAGTCATGTGGTATGTGATAGGACCAGTGGCTCATATGACTATGTACCTACTGTCTTACCTCATTTAGTGTAAACAAGTCTCTTGGTTTGATGCTTTTACCTCACAGGATGAGCACTAATGTGAGGGTTCTGCTAATGACCAGGTGAGTCTATACCAATAACATGTTCATTGAATCAGGAAATAACCATCTAGGGTGAGAAGGAAGATATTTCACAGAGAAAGAAAAATATGTACAAATGCATGATTTCCTGAAGCACCTATTAGGTTTAAGGTAATTATAAGTATGTCAGTAGAGTTTCAGTATAAGGATGAAAAGGAAAACTGAAGTAAGAGGTAAGAGGAGGCATGCCATATAGACCACTGAATGCCAGGTTAAAGAAGGCAGACATTTTCAACAGCAAAATATTTGGATGAAATTTATATTTTCTACAACTTTACTCTGTAAGAGTCTGGATGTTAGATTTAAAAGAGTAAGACTAGTTAGGAAGAGTTGTAAAAGACAATATGTGCAATGTGAGAAAAAGAGAGTATGAAAAGAATCACTACAGATTTTTGGCTTGAGAAAGGAGAAAGGCAGACTCGCCATTAACTTAGAGAAAACTGTAGGAGGAGCTTGACTAGGGAAGAAGATCAGCAGTTCAGTTGGACATATTACATTTCTAAGTGGAGATATCAAGGAGGCAGCTGGCTGTATTAATATGGAGTTTAAGGGAAAGCTCCAGGCTGGGGGTATAAATCTGGGAAACACCAGCAAAAAAAAATAATTTAAAATTAAGCTACTCTCCAGTGGAAAGAGTGTAAATAATAACAAAGGTCCAAGACTGAACCTTGTACTTTCCAAAATTCAGAAGTAAGGATGGTGAGGAGGAATCAAGAGGATGACTTTGTGGAGCTGACTTCGCCTTATAATACACAATCAAGAATTTTCCAGAGGAATTATGTTTCTCGAATTGGAGCTTTCCATAAGGCATGATATTTGATCGAGTTCTGTGACGGTTCTTCTACCTTGCTTTGCTAGCTTCACTGCAGTATTCATGGTTTTGGCCTTGGGCTCTAGGAGTCTCCAATTCTCAGGGTCCACATTAAAGAAGATCCTACACCAACTGCTTTCATCTTCAAGATAAGAGAAATAGTATCTTAAAAGCAGTGGATAAAAATGCCTTAGAGCAGTGGTTTTCAAGCTTGGCTGATCTCTGTGCTCATATGAATCATTTTCCTAAAAATATACACTCCAGGGTTTCTCTCTTAAACATGGATTAAAGCAAGCCCAAGTAGAGTTCAGATATGATATTTCTTAAACTCATGTAATCTTGGTGGACTCATCAGTAACAGTGGAGTTCAAACACCTTTCCATTTCCAGTACAGCACCTCAAATGCTGCAGAAATGCAAAGAACACTTAAAACATGCTATCTTATTACCTTTAGTATCCCTCTCCCCCAGCATGCCCACTTTTCTCTATTACTTTTTTCTTGTGGTAAAATACACATAGCATATAATTCACCATTTTTAAGTGTTCAGTGACATTGAGAATATTCACATGATTGTGCAACTGCTCCCTATTTTTTAAACATAAGTCTCTTATTGGAACACATTTAGATTCACAGAAAATTGCAGAGATAATGTAGATTTTCATATACTCCATGTCCAGTTTCTCTTATTGTTAACATCTTGCAATATGATGGAACATTTGTAAAAACTATGAAACCAACATTGATTCTAGACTTCAGATTTCACCAGTTTTGTTTTTTGTTTTTTTTTGTTTGTTTGTTTGTTTTTTTTTTTTTTTTCATTTAAAGTTCTTTTATACTCCTGAGTCAAATCCAGGATACTCCCCTTCCTGTTAAAAAAAAAATTACATTTAAGTTTATACAAAGGAATTTCTGAGACTATGTTTTATTTTGCTATCAACAAATTGACTGTTTCCTTTTTTTATGTATTTAGGTAGAAAAAATACATACTTTCTAGGCGCCAGGAAAAAATATTCCTCCTTGTGGACAAATAGTGTATCTTCCGGATGCCGCTGCAGCTGGGCTGCCAGCTCTAGACTCAGCTTTGGAAGCAACTTCCACACCTTGACTTCACTTTATAGACAGGGAGCCAGCAATGGTATCTATGAAGCTAAACTACATAAAAGACATTAAACATCATGAGCAAGACGGTCTTACTTCTCAGCAAGGAATATCAAGCTCATCGAGTGATTGTGTATTCACTCAACATTCATTGTGATTTTACTGTACACTGGCATTATGGTAAGCACTTGAAATACAAAGATCAACAAGGCAAAGTCTATGCCCTCAATATGCTCAGTTTAATGGAAGATGTAGATATATAAGAAAGATATCATAATACACTGAAATAAAGGCTAGTGAAAGTACAAGTCACTCAGTTGTGTCCAACTCTTTGTGACCCCATGGACTGTACAGTCCATGGAATTCTATAGGCCAGAATACTGGAATGGGTGGCCTTTCCCTTCTCCAACCCAGGAATCGAACCCAGGTCTCCCACTTTGTGGGCTGATTCTTTACTGGCTGAGCCACAAGGGAAGCCCAAGAATATTGGAATGGTAGCCTATCCCTTCTCCAGAGGTTCTTCCCAACCCAGAAATTGAACTGAGGTCTCCTGCATTGCAGGAGGGTTCTTCTCCAACTGAGCTAATTAAGGTAAATTTAGATTATAATAAGTGTGATTAGGTCAAGTGAAGCTTTTCCTAGAAGACACAATGGCTAGGTTGAAAGAAGAGAAAGCTCATCAGGGATGGAAACACAGAATGTTACAAGTATAGTGAACATGAATAAGAGAAACAGAGGCATGAGAAAATGTGACAAATCTGGTCCTTTAAGTAGTGTGTTATGGCTAAAGTGTTAGTGTGTATGTGTATGAGAGGAGACGGTTTCTGGTTAAAAAAAAGATGAGCCTGTTTATGCAGGAAAGCCTGAATGTGATATGAGATTTCATGCATTCAGACTTAATTCTGAATGGGATGTAGATTCTTCAAAGAGGTGATCAACTCATATTTTTACTAATCTATACATATATTAATGCAAAACTAAACCAATGCCAAGAATTGCCTACCACCATACTTCTCATTTTGTAAGAAAAATTAATTGCTGTTTGTTTTAAGCTACTGTAAATACTTTCTACTAATAGTAGCCTTATGAATTATTTACTTATAACCCACATCTTTCACTATTGTCTTATATTCCAATCTCTCATTGAGATTATGTCTTTATGACACCTAGGGATGCTATCCATTCCCAGAGTTATCCCAGGTAGAACCAATGCTGCCAGGTAAAGACAAAGTAGGGACACGTGGAAAATATATTTGAGTGGTACAGAAAGTGTACAGTCACTAAAATGTTTTAAGAAGGAAGATAAGTGAAACTAAGGGGTGCATAATAATCAGATGACATGAGTCTCACAACAGCCTTGTGTGTGAGCTATGCTCAATGACTTGCTGACAGTCTGCCTCTGAAACAACACTAACTGGAACAGTTAGAATCAGAGGTATACACTTTTAGAATCAGAGTACCAACATCTCTCTGCATTGGGTAAACTGATTACAGATAGTATTTAGCCAGTTAGTCAGGATATAACTACAGCTGACCCTCTGAGCAAGGATTTGAACAGCATGCATCCATTTTCCTCCCCCAATGGTCAATAACACAGTACAACACACCTTGAGATTGGTTAAATCCTTGATTGATTGAATCCTCAGATGCAGAATGGCGGTTGTGAAGGAACCACGAATATGGAGAAACCAAAGATACAGAGGGCTGACTATAAATTATACAAGGATTTTTGACTGCACAGAAGGTCACTATCCCTGACTCACAGGTTGTTCAAGTGTCAGCTGTATTGACTGAGATGTGAATATGTAAGTATATTAAGGATATGAGCAGGAGTCTAATCTGTTGGTTAATGTGAACACTTCACACATACTCATTCAATAATTCAGCTCTATTAACTCTATAGATGTTATGAGGGTTAATAATAAATTTATCATTAAATGACTAAAGCTTCTGGGAACAATGATCTTATCTATTCTATCTTCACGTTTTCAAAGAAGAGATATTTTTGCTTAAAAACTGTTCTTGGACAAGTCATTACATCTCTCTGAATCTCAGTTTTCTCACTTTTAAAATAGAGACAAATACTGTTAGATTGGCTTTTACATGAAATAAGACTATGTTGAAATCCTTTAAGTATTAGGTACCAGGTTGCAAAATAGATGTGCACAGAATTTGCTTATTTATATTCCCATTATTTATATTAGGGCTTTTCTTGTAGCTCAGATGGTAAAGCGTCTGCCTACACTGTGGGAGACCTGAGTTCGAGCACTGGGTCAAGAAGATATTCTGGAGAAGGAAATGGCAACCCACTCCAGTACTCTTGCCTGGAAAAACCCATGGACGGAGGAGCCCAGTAGGCTACAGTTCATGGGGTCACAAAGAGTCAGACACGACTGAACGACTTCACTTCATTCCTATAAAAGACAAAACCAGAAAATACTCAAAATGCAAAGAATAAGCATTCAGAAAGCTGAGCAAGACACTCAGGAGCATACAGGACCAAGATCAGTTTAGAATTACAGCAGGCCAAGGAGTTTCAGGATATAGAGACAAAAAATATCCTATTTCTTATCCCCAATCAAGAAGCAGTATGAACCTCTTATAAGCTACTACCTAGAATCAGGGGAGCTGAAACAGAAGAGGTTGACATTTGGACTTAAAAATCATACACTTCACATGTAGCATCACTGTTCTGCCTTAAGCAACTTTGGTAATTTACCCTTTTTAACAGATTTTTAGAACTTTAAAACTGGATAGAAGTGACTTTTTCCTATTAAAACAATTTCCAAAACAAAATGAAAACACCATCAAGTTCTATTTGGTTTCAAAACTGTTTCAATATTGCATATGCAATATTGCATATTGTGTATTTCTCTCTTTTTAATTGAGCTGACATTTGTTTACAATATTATATAAGTTTCAAGTGTATTACAATATTGTACTTCAACTTGTGTATATACTACAGTGTGCTTACAGCCAGAGTTCACACTCCACCATCACCACACAATTGACCACCGTTATCCATTCCCACACCCTACAACAGCTTTGCCCTCTGGTCGTCACTACTCTGCTTTTTGTATCTATATTTTAATTTTGCTTTGATTTGTTCATTTATTTTACTTCATTATTTTTATATTCCACATATGAGTGAAATCAGACATTATTTGTCTATCTCCATTTGACTTATTTCACTTAGCATAATAGCCTCAAGGACCAACCATGTTGTCACAAGTGGCAAAATTTCATCCTTTGATAGTTAAGTGGTATTTCATTATATATATATATATATATATATATATATATACCTGATATATATGCTGTATATCATATATTTTTTCATCCACTCATCCAATGATCACTTAAATTGTTTCTATTTCTCAGTTCAGTTCAGTTCACTCAGTGGTGTCTGACTCTTTGTGCTCCCATGGACTGCAGCATGCAAGGCCACCTTGTCCTTCACTCACTCCTGGAGCTTGCATAAACTCATGTCCATCGAGTTGGTGATACCATCCAACCATCTCATCCTCTGTCATCCCCTTTTCCTCCTGCCTTCAGTCTTTCCCAGCATCAAGGTCTTTTCCAATGAGTCAGTTCTTTGCATCAGATGGCCAAAGTATTGGAGTTTCAGCTTCAGCATCAGTGCTTCCAATGAATATTCAGGACTGATTTCCTTTAGGATGGACTGGTTGGATTTTCTTGCAGTCCAAGGGGTTCTCAAGAGTCTTCTCCAACACTACAGTTCAAAAGCATCAATTCTTTGGCTCTCAGCTTTCTTTATGGTCCAACTCTCACATCCATACATGACTAGTGGAAAAACCATAGCTTTGTCTAGATGGGCCTTTGTTGGCAAAGTAATGTCTCTACTTTTTAATACACAGTCTAAGTTTGCCATAGCTTTCCTTCCAATGAGCAAGCATCTTTTGTTTTTGTTTCCCCCCATGTCTGGACTATTATAAATAATGCTGTAAGGAAAATAAGTATGTGTGTATCTTTTCAAATTAGTGTTTTCATATTTTTGGACAAAAAACCCAGAAGGTAAATTCAAGATGGATTCTGTGGTAGTTATATTTTTACTTGTTTCAGAAACCTCCATACTATTGTTTTCCATAGTAGCTGAACCAATTTACATTCCCATCAGCAGTGTATAAGTGTTTCCTTTTCTCCACATTTTCTCTAACACTTATTTCTTGCTTATTTGATAACAGCCATTCTATTGGGCTTGAAGTGATATCTAATTGTGGTTTTGATTTCCATGTTCTTAGTAATTAATGATGTCCAAAATCTTTTCATGTGCCTATTGGCCATCTGTATGTCTTCTTTGAAAAGATGTCTCTTCAGCTCTTCTGCCCATTTTTTATTGCTTGTTGTTATTGAGTGCTAGCTTAGTTGGTAAAGAATCTTCCAGCAATGCAGAAGACCCCGTTTCAATTCCTGGTTTGGAAAGATTTGCTAGAGAAGGGATAGGCTACCCACTCCAGTATTCTTGGGCTTCCCTTGTGGCTTAGCCAGTAAAGAATCACCTGCAATGCAGGAGTCTTGGATTCATCCCTGCTTTGAGAAGATCCTCTGGAGAAGGAAAAGAGACTCCAGGGTTCTGAACTGGAGAATTCTTTGGACTATATAGTTCATGTGGTTACAAAGAGTTCAACACAACTGAACAACTTTCATTTTCATGAGTTCTTCATATATTATGGATATTAATTACTTATTGGAGATATGAGTTTCAAATATCTTCTCTTGTTTGGTGGGTTTTCTTTTCATTTTTTCATAGTCTCCTTTGCTTTTCAAAAGACACTTTTTAATTTGATGTAATCTCATTTGTTTATTTTTGCTTTTCCTGCCATTGCCAGAGGAGACATATCTAGAAAGATACTACTAAGACCAATGTCAAAGTGTGTACTGTGTTTTCCTCTAGTCTGGTTTTATAGTTTTAGGTCTTACATTCATGTCTTTAATCCATTTTGACTTGACTTTTGTGTATGGTGTGGTATAGTAATCCAGTTTTATTCTTTTGCAACATGGCTCTCCAGTTTTCTGAACACCATTTATTGAAGAGATTATCCTTTATCCATTATATATTTTTGCTTCTTGGCCATTAATTGTTCATATATTTGTGTGTTTATTTCTGGGCTCTCAGTTATTCCATTGATTTCTGTGTCTGTTTTATTTCTTTGCTTTCTCTTTGCCAGTATCATGTGGTTTTGGTTACTGTACCTGTGTAGTATAATTGAGGTTGGAAAGTATGATACTTGCAACTTTGTTCTTTTTTTCTCGTGATTACTTTGGCTGTTTGGATTCTTTTAAAAAATTTATTTATTTAAATTGGATGCTATTTGCTTTAAAATGTTGTAGTGGTTTTTGCATATATTAACATGAGTCAGCTATGGGTGTACATGTGTTCTTCATCTTGAAATCCCTCCCACCTCCCTCCCCATCCTATCCCTCAAAGTCATCCCAGTGCAATGGCCCTGAGGACCCTGTCTCATGCATCGAGCCTGGACCGGACATTGATTTAACATATGGTAATATGCATATTTAAATGCTAGTCTCTCAAATCATCCTCCCCTCACTTTCTCTCACAGAGTCCAAAAGTCTGTTCTTTACATCTGTGTCTCTTTTGCTGTCTCATATATAGGGCCATTGTTACCATTTTTCTAAATTCCATATATATGTGTTAATATACTGTACTGGTGTTTTCTTTTCTGACTTACTTCACTCTGTATAATTGGCTCCAGTTTCATCCACCTCATTAGAACTGATTCAAATGCATTCTTTTTAATGGCTGAGTAATATTCCATTGTGTATATGTACCACTGCTTTCTTATCCATTCGTCTGCTGATGGACTTCTAAGTTGCTTCCATGTCTTAGCTATTGTAAACAGTGCTGCAATGAACACTGGGGTACATGTGTCTTTCAGTTCTGGTTTCCTTGCTGTGTATGCCCAGCAGTGGGATTGCTGGGTTGTATGGCAGTTCTATTTTCAATTTTTTAAGGAATCTCCACACTGTTCTCCAGAGTGGCTGTACTAGTTTTCATTCCCACCAACAGTGTAAGAAGGTTCCCTTTTCTCCACATCCTCTCCAGCATTTATTGCTTGTAGACTTTTGGATCACAGCCATTCTGACTGGCGTGAGATGGTACCTCATTGTGGTTTTGATTTGCATTTCTCTGATAGTGATGTTGAGCATCTTTTCATGTGCATGTTAGCCACCTGTATGTGTTCTTCGAAGAAATCTCTGTTTAATTCTTTGGCCAATTTTTTTGATTGGGTCATTTATTTTTCTGAAATTGAGGTGCATGTGCTGCTTGGTTTTTTTTTTTTTTTTAGATTAATTCTTTGTCAGTTGCTTCATTTGCTATTATTTTCTCCCATTCTGAAGGCTTTCTTTTCACCTTGCTTATAGTTTCCTTTGTTGTGCAAAAGCTTTTATTATTTGGTCCCATTTGCTTATTTTTGCTTTTGTTTTCATTACTCTGGGAGGTGGGTCATAGAGGATCATGCTGTGATTTATTTCGGAGAGTGTTTTACCTATGTTTTCCTCTAGGAGTTTTATAGTTTCTGGTCTTACATTTAGTTCTTCAATCCATTTTGAGTTTATTTTTGTGCATGGTGTTAGAAAGTGTTTTAGTTTCATTATTTTATAGGCGCTTGACCAGTTTTCCCAGCACCACTTGTTAAAGAGATTGTCTTTTCTCTATTGCATATTCTTGCCTCCTTTGTCAAAGATAAGATGTCCGAGGGGTATGGATTTATTTCTGGGCTTTCTATTTTGTTCAAATGATCTATATTTCTTTCTTTGTGCCAGTACCATACTGTCTTGATGACTGTAGCTTTGTAGTACAGTCTGAAATCAGAAAGGGTGATTCCTTCAGTTCCATTCTTCTGTCTCAAGATTGCTTTGGCTATTTGAGATTGTTTGTATTTCCATACATACTGTCAAATTATTTGTTCTAGTTCTCTGAAAAATACTGTTGGTAGCTTGAGAAGGGTTGCACTGAATCTATAGCTGCTTTCAGTAGTATACTCATTTTCACTATCTTGATTCTTCCGATCCATGAACATGATATATTTCTCCATCTATTTGTGTCCTCTTTGAGTTCTTTCATCTGTGTTTTATAGTTTTCTATGTATAGGTGTTTTGTTACTTTAGGTAGATTTATTCCTAAGTATTTTATTTTTTTCATCACAAGGCTTAATGAAAATTTTTTCCTTAATATTTTTCCTTCCTTAATTTTCTGTTTTCTCATTATCATTGTATAGGAATGCAAAGAATTCCTGTGTGTTAATTTTATATCCTGCAACATTACTATATTCATTGATTAACTCTATTAATTTTCTGGTGGTACTACAGTTTTCTATGTAGAGGATCATGTCATGTGCAAACAGTGAGAGTTTTACTTCTTTTCCAATCTGCATTCCTTTTATTTCTTATTCTTCTCTGATTGCTGTGGCCAAAACTTCCAAAACTATGTTGAATAGTAATGGTGAGAGTGGACACCGTTGTCTTATTCCTGAGTTTAGGGGAAATGCTTTTAATTTTTCTCTATTGAAGATAATGTTTGCTGTGGGCTTGTCATATATAGCTTTTATTGTGTTGAGGTATGTTGCTTCTATTCCTGCTTTCTGGAGGGTTTTTATCATAAATGGATGTTGAATTTGTCAAAGGCTTTCGCTGGATCTATTGACATAATCATATGGTCTTTATCTTTCAATTTGGTAATGTGGTGTATTGCATTAATTGATTTGCAAATATTGAATAATCCTTGCATCTCTAGGATAAAGCCCACTTGGTCATGAGGTATGATCTTTTTAATATGTTGTTGTATTATTTTTGCTAGATTTTTGTTGAGGATTTGTGCATCAGTGATATTGGCCTGCAGTTTTCTTTGTGGGGGGGGGCATCTTTGTCTGGGTTTTCTAATAGGGTTATAGTGGCCTCATAGAATGAGTTTGCAGTTAACTTTCCTCCACAATTTTCTGGAAGAGTTTGAGTAGGATAGGTGTTAGCTCCTTAGATTTTTGGTCAGAATTCAGCTGTGAAGCCATATGTTTCTGGGCTTTTGTTTGTTGGAAGATTTTTGATTACCATTTGGATTCTCACACTCATGATGTGTCTGTTAGAATTTTCTATTTCTTCTTGGTTCAGTTTTGGAAGGTTATACTTTTCTAAAATTTTGTACCTTTCTTCCAAGTTGTCCGTTTCATTGGCCTATAGTTGCTGATAGTAGTCTCATGATCCTTTGTATTTCTGTGTTGTCTATTGTTATCTCCATTTTCATTTCTAATTTTTTGGATTTGATTCTTCTTTTTTTCTGGCTAATGGTTTGTATATTGTATTAATCTTCTCAAAGAACCATAGTCTGGTTTTGTTGATTTTTGCTATATGCTATATCTCCTTTGTTTCTTTCTGCCTTCATTTTTTAAATGATTTCTTTCTTTCTACTAACCCTGGGATTCTTTATTTCTTCTTTTTCTAGTTGCTGTAGGTTTAAAGTAAGGTTACTTATTTTATTTTTCTCTTGTTTCTTGAGGTAAGCTTGGTTTGCAATGAACCTTGCCCTCAGCACTGATTTTACTGAATCTCATAGGTTTCAGGTTGTTGTGTTTTCATTTACATTCATTTCTATGCATATTTTGATTTCTTCTGTGATTTGTTGGTTATCCGGAAGTGTGTTGTTCAGCCTCCTTATGTTGGGATTTTCAATAGATTTTTCTTGTAGTTGATATTTAATCTTACTTCACTGTGATCAGAAAAGATACTTGAAATGATTTCAGTATTTTAAAAATTTACCAAGGCTAGATTTATGGTTCAGGATGTGATCTATGCTGGAGAAGGCTCCGTGTGCACTTGAGGAAAAGGTTAAATATACTGTTTGGGGGTGAAATGTCCTATAAATATCAATAGGTCTAATTGGTCCATTGTATCATTTAAATTTTGTCTTTCCTTGCTAATTTTCTGTTTAGTTGATGTATCCATAGGTGTGAGTGGGATATTAAAGTCTATCATTATTATTCTGTTACTGTTAATTTCCCCTTTCATACCTGTTAGCATTTGCCTTAAATATAGTAGTGCTCCTCTGTTGGATTCATATAGATTTATAATTGCTATATCTTCTTCCTGATTTGTTTCCTTGATCATTATGTAATGTCCTTCTTTGTCCTTTTTCACAGCCTTTATTTCAAAGTATATTTTGTGTGATATGAGTATTGCTACTCCTGCTTTCTTTTGGTCTTCATTTGCAATGAATATCTGTTTCTGCCCCTTCACTTTCATTCTGTATGTGTCCCTTGTTTTGAGGTGGGTCCCTTGTAGACAACTTATATAGGGGTCCTGTTTTTGTGTCCATTCTGCCTGTCTTTGTCTTTTGGTTGGGGCATTCAACCCATTTACATTTAAGGTAATTATTGGTAAGTATGATCCCATTTCCATTTATATCATTGTTTTGGCTTCTAGCTTATAAACCTTTTCTGTGTTTCCTGTCTAGTGAAGATCCTTTAGCATTTGTTGAAGAGCTGGTTTGGTGGTGCTGAATTCTCTGAGCTTTTTCTTGTCTTTTGCTTGTCAAGTTTTTGACTTCTCCTTCATAGCAATCTGGGTTGTAGATTTTTCTCTTTCATCACTTTAAATATGCCCCACCATTCCCTTCTGGCCTCAAGAGTTTCTATTGAAAGATCAACTGTTATTTTTATGGGAATTGTCTTCTGTGTTATTTGTTGTTTTTCCTTTGCTGGTTTTAATACTTGCTGTTTGTGTTTGTTTTTGGTTGGTTTGATTAATATGTTTCTTGGGTTGCTTTGCTTTGGGTTTACCTTGTTTGGGGCTCTCTGGGTTTCTTGGACTTGAGCGGCTATTTTCTTCTCCATTTTAGGGACGTTTTCAACTATTATCTCCTTAAGTATTTTCTCCTGACCTTAAAAAAATAAACTTCTTTTGAGACTCATGATTCAAATATTGGGGCATTTGTCATTGTCCTAGAGGTCTCTGAGTTTGTCCTCATTTCTTTTAATTCTTTTTTTCTCTCTGCTTCATTTATTTCTACCATTTTATCTTCTACCTCACTTATCTTATCTTCTACCTCACTTATTCTACTGTTGGTTCCCTCAAGAGTGCCTTTAATCTCAGTTATTGCATTATTTATTTTTGATTGACTCTTTTTATTTCTTCTAGGTCTTTGTTAAACATTTATTGCATCTTCTCAATCCTTGTCTCCAGGCTATTTTTCTGTAACTCCATTTTGTTTTCAAGATTTTGGTTCATCTTTACTATCATTATTCTGAATTATTTTTTTCAGGTAGACTCCTTATCTTCTTATCTTTTGTTTGGTTTGGTGGGCATTTGTCATGTTCTTTTACCTGCTGAATATTTCTCTGCCTTTTCATTTTGTTTATATTGCTATGTCTGTGGTGGCCTTTCTAAATGCTGGAAGGTTTTGGTTCAACTTTATTGTGGATGTTGCTCCCTATAGGTGTAATTGGACAAGTGGGGCTTGCCAATGTTTCCTGGTTAGGAATCTTGTGTCAGTGTTCTGATGGGTGAGGCTGGATCTCTCATCTCTAGGGTGCAATGAAGTGTCCAGTAGTGAGTTTTGTGGTATCCACAAGTTTGGTGTAACTTTTGGCAGCCTGTTTTTAATGCTCAGGGTTATGTTTCTGTGTTGCTGGAGAATTAGCATGGCATGTCTTACTCTGGAACTTGTTGGCTCTTGGGTGGAGCTTGGTTTCAGTGTAGGTATGGAGGCTTTTAGATGATCTCTTTTGATTGATGTTCCCTGGAGTCAGGAGTTCTCTGGTGTTCTCAGGTTTTGAGCTTAAGCCTCTTGCCTCTGGTTTTCAGTCTTATTCTTACAGTAACCTCAAGACTTCTCCATCTATACAGAACTGATGATAAAATATCTAGATTAATGGTGAAAAGATTCTCCACAGTGAGGGATGCCCAGAAAGGCTTACGTGGAGAAGAGAAGAGGGAGATAGAGATGACCAGGAAGAGGAATGGGGGAATCAAAAGGGGAGTGATTAATCTAGGCAGTAATTAATTCCCTTTTCGCTCTCCACAGTCTGGAACACTCAGAGAGGTTCACAGAGTTACACAGAGAAGAGAAGAGGAAGGAGAGTGATAGAAGTGACCAAGAGAAGAGGGGGAGTCAAGAAGAGAAAGACAAATCTAGCCAATAATCAGTTTCTTAAGTGTTCTACACAGCCCAGAACACTCAGAGAGACTCACAGAGTTAAGTAAAGAAGGGAAGGGGGAGGGAGGAGACAGAGGTGACCTAGTGGAGAAAAGAGAGTGTCAAAAGGTGAGAAAGTAATCAAGTCAGTAATCACACCTCTAAGTCAAAATGGGTACTGAATGTTAGATTCTTAAAAGAACAAAATTGATAAGAAATACCAAAAAGCAAAGACTAAAAATCTAGAGTAGAAGTTAGACTTTCAAAACTACAATATTAAAAATATAAAACAAAATCAGTCTAAAAATTATATATATATATATATATATATATATATGTGTGTGTGTGTGTGTGTGTGTGTGAAATTTGCTTTAAAAATAGGGTCTTTTTTTGCAAGGTAATAGTAGGTTATAAAAATGAAAGTTAAAGTAGTAATAAAAAACTTTAAAATAAAAAAATGGTATTAGTAAAAATATATCTAGGAATTTCTCTGGAGCTGTTGAGGGAAGTGTGTAGTCAGTTCAGTTTCAGATAGTTCTTTGTTCCAACTTATACTTCTTCTCAAGGTCTATAGACCCCTTCCAATGCTTAGTCAATGCTAAGTACAGGATTTTAATCTGTTGCACCTGTCACTTCCAGAGTGCTTCCCTCTTCTTTGTTTATTTTGGATTCCTCTGTTTGCAAGTCTCTTCAGTGTCTAATTTCAGCCCTGACATCAGGGGACGAAGGTGGTCACTTATTTAGGCTCACTCATTTGGTTGTGCTGTGGGGAAGGAGGAACACTGCAAACAAATATCATTGGCATGTGTGGGGAATATTAGCAGTGTATAGACCATAATAGGTTTGCCCAAGCTCACAGCACGTGTGCTTTCCCAGTCTACATTGCTCAGGCTCCAGGTTGTTCTGCAGGGGAACTGTCCAAATTGGGCCCTAGTTTTCATGCACTTCCCAGGCCTAAGCTGCTCAGGTACAGGCTCTCGGCTACTCCACAAAGGCACAGACTCTGGGGCTTGCGTTTTGTACCCTTCCCAGGTCTGAGAAGCTCAGGCAACCAGGTGTTTGGCAAGTGCATTGTCCCGGGGTTGGGGGCACTATGCATCTTAATCACCTCCCTGGTCCCAGCCACTGAGTTTCCTGAGTGTGTGGGTAAAGCGCCATCTAAAATGTGCTATGTGTCTCCTCTGGGGAGCTAATTTTTGGCTGCAACCCTCCTGGCAAGTGTCAACTGTCCAGGATCTCAGGAAGACTTGGTTAGCAGCTGGGAGCCTGATCACAATTTGGAGGAAGATGCCGTCCCTGGGGCTGAGATTGCCCCTTGCCTTCTGGCTCTAGCTGTTGCTTGCCTGCCTCTCTGCCTCTGGTGGGTGAAGGGGCCAGTCCATAGCGGCTAACTCTCCTTTGGTATTTGCTTAATCCTTGTTCCGTGAGCAGGCCAGGCTATGCCTTAGGTTAGAGCTTTTCAAGGGGAAGTTCTCTCTCTTTCTCTTTTTTGTTTTTCTCTCTGACTATTCCAAAGTTTGGGTTGCTGTCTCATGTTAGCTCCCTCAGATTGTTCTCAGGGCATTCAGGCCTGATCCTTACCCTAAGCCTGCAGCCCGTGCCTCCCTATTCAGCCCCTGCTCACTCTTCTCTGCTTGGAATTGCATTTAGGTGCATGTTCTGTGGGTGTTTTTTTCTCTTTTTTTCCTCTCAGTTATGTTACCCTCTGAGATTCCAAAACTCCCACAGACCCGGTGATGAGAGAGTTTCCTGGTGTTTGAAAACTTCTCCTCCTTCACAACTCCCTCCCCTGGATAGGTATCCATCCCTAACTCTTTTCTTTTTTTTTTTTTAGAATAAAATATGAAAGTTATCAGAAACCTCTTCTTGTCAGTCTTGTTTGTCAATTTCTTTGAAGATGAAGAAATTTTGCAAAAGCAACAGAGTAAAACAGTAGCTTTCTTTAAATAACAAGCACTTTTAAAAGGCCAAGTTTAAAGAACTGATAAGAGTTCATGATAAAGCAGTTGAAAAGGTAATTTCTATGACAAATAGGATAAGTAAAATTACAACTGAATTTTATAAAACTTATAAATTAATTACATACAGCCATGTCTTGGTGGCTCAGAGTATAAAGAATCTGCCTGCCGTGCAGGAGACCCAGTTTCGACCCGGAGTTGGGAAGATCTCCTGGAGAAGGGGATGGCTATCAATTTCAGTATTCTTGCCTAGAGAATTCCATGGACAGAAGAACCTGAGGTCCATAGTCCATGGGACCACAAAGAGTCAGACATGCCTGAGCAACTAATACACACACACATACAAATATAACCTAAAAAGTTTAGCATCACTTTCTATTTGACAATATTTCTCATGTAATTTATCACATCAAATAGACATAATTAATGTATTGCCTCTTTTTATGAGAAGAAAGAACATTCTTCTGAGATGTTACAGCATAGCTCTAAAATTGTTATTGTTGTTTAGTTGCCAAGTCATATCTGACTCTATGTGACCCCACGACTGTAGTCTGCCAGGCTCCTCTGTCCATGGAAATTTCCAAGCAAGAATACTGGGGTGGGTTGCCATTCCCTCCTCCAGGGGATCTTCCCAATCCACACCTCCTGCATTGGCAGGCAGATTCTTTACCACTGAGCCACCAGGGAACCCAATCTCAAAGTTAGTTCTAGTTTTAAGACTATTTAGAATTTGTTTATTGAAAACTTGTCAAATATCAAAACATTTCGGAATCTTGACTAAATAGTATCAAAAATCATTATGAATAATGTCTATTTCATAAAAACAACAATCAAAGCAAATACAAATATGTTGTACGGTTGTGAGTAGAACTTAGGTCTTGTAATATTGAGAGTATTTTCTTAAGTTGTTAAAACAGTAGGTTCAAATGAACTTGCTTATGCTAAGACCCATGTCATAAATTGAAGACTCAATTACACTTTTGTTCCTTTCAAAAGTGAAATCTTAAATCAACTGGGAATTGTCTGATCAGCACTAGTTAGCATGATACACTCCTGCCATCAACTACCAGAAAGTAACTTCAGAATAAGCATACTTTTTATCTAGTGTAATTTCCTTGTTTCTACATAGTCTTATTTTGAACAACAACTTGGAGTGCCTTTCTGCCTTCTATATTGTTTGCTTCCAATTTTAATCATTTTTCTCAAATAAATTTTAAAATGTTTAATATATTTCAGCTTACATTTTGACATAGTAATCAAAGACTTAATAAAGTCAACATGAAACATAGGATATGGTTTTAATTGAAAAAGATTTTAAATTGAAGTATGTCTACAATGAGGAGACCTGGGTTCAATCCCTGGGTCAGGAAGATCTCCTGGAAAAGAAAATGGCAAGCCACTCCAGTATTCTTGCCTGGAAAATTCCATGGAAGGAGGAGCCTAGTAAGCTATAGTCCATGGGGTCACAAAAAGTCAGAAACGACTGAGTGACTTCACATTTTTTTCACTAAATTTCTGTTCTTCTAAAAACTTGATTTGCAAAATGAAGACAATTGCTTTTAATTTCTGAAAGAACTGGATTGCAGTCTGATTGATATCAAGGAGCATATCTGCCCATCCAACTATATTTTCTTCAATTTGCCTTTTTATATCAGGAGATAACATCAAATTAAGATGGAAATCAAAAGACACATATGCTATAGGGTTTAATGCAGCATGCCTTTGTAAAGTCTGTAAAAGTGCTATAAGTGTTCTCTGATTGTACAATTCAAACTTTGACAAATTCACCTTTGGGAGAAAAGCCTCTGCTATTGTTTTCATTAGCTCCTGAACATCATCATCCAACTGACCCATTTCCTGATCATTTAATAAGAGAGTCTGGGAGAAATTCTGGTCATCTCTTTCCTTTTTCAGGGAGATTTTTCCCAGGGCACCTGGTTTGTCTGATCAATACAGTATAATCATGGGTGATAACATCTCTAAGCAGCAAGTCAGGGTCCCTATGAGTAGAATTTTTGATGTACACTGATCTTTATAACTTTTGTCTAAATTAGGTAGAATCTTCCTAAAGTGGAGGCAAAGGGCTTTGCAATTTCTTTTAAAGTAGTCCCTAAGGATAGCCACTAAACTCTTTTGTATTCTTTTTTCAATTTGGCCTTTCCATAGGTGCCCATTAGAAAGTTGTTTAGATTCCTCCAGTTCCATTCTTCTTTCTTGACTTCAGGCTCTACTACAAAGCCCCAGTCATTAAGACAGTATGGTACTGGAACAAAGACAAAAATATAGATTGATGGAACAAAATAGAAAGCCCAGAGATAAATCCACACACCTATGGACACCTTATCTTCGACAAAGGAGGCAAGAATATACAATAAAGACAATCTCCTTAACAAGTGGTGCTGGGAAAACTGGTCAAACACTTGTAAAAGAATGAAACTAGATCACTTTCTAACACCACACACAAAAATAAACTCAAAATGGATTAAAGATCTAAACGTAAGACCAGAAACTATAAAACTCCTTGAGGAGAACATAGGCAAAACACTCTCTGACATAAATCACATAGGATCCTCTATGATCCACCTCCCAGTATACTGGAAATAAAAGCAAAAATAAACAAATGGGATCTAATTAAAATTAAAAGCTTCTGCACAACAAAGGAAACTATAAGTAAGGTGAAAAGACAACCTTCTGAATGGGAGAAAACAATAGCAAATGAAGCAACTGACAAACAACTAGTCTCAAAGATATATAAGCAATCTATGCAGCTGAACTCCAGAAAAATAAACAATCCAATCAAAAAATGGGCCGAAGAACTAAATAGGCATTTCTCCAAAGAAGACATATGGATGGCTAACAAACACATGAAAAGATGCTCAACAAAGCAACTGACAAACAACTAATCTCAAAAATATACAAGCAACTTATGCAGCTCAACTACATTGGTCATCTTTAACCTTAATGAAAAACAAAAGGAAACTAAGGACCTTTAAAAAAAAATTTTATTAATCAAAATAGTACAAGTACCTGACATTTTAAAAAAATGAGATGTTTCAGAGAAAATTATAGGGAGAGCCAGTAGTCTCCCATCTCAGTCTTTAGAGTCAGAGTACGTTTGGCTTTAAGTCTGAGAAACATAATTAAAAGTGGCTTCAAGACTTCCCTGGTGGTCCAGTAGTTAAGACTTCAAGCTTCCACTGCCAGGGCTGCGGGTTCAATCCCTGGTGGGGGAACTAAGATCCTACATGCTATGTCGTGCGGCCCCTAAAAAAGTATTTAATAAATGAAATGGCTTAAACAATTAAGAAGCATAATATCTCACATACCAAAATCCCTGTGCAGGGTGTGGCTCAAGATTTTTGACCCGCCTGCTCACGAACACTTGGCATGTAGCTCTGTCCCCCAGAGTCACAAGATGGCTGCAAGCTCTATCTGTACAAAGCAGTGGAAGGCTGTCTCCTCAGTTAAGGAAGAGATGCCCTTTTCTTCAGTTTGATTATGCTCCTCCCTCCATTATGACAATTAAGCTTCAGGCACTGTTTGTCCAGATCAATAATTCTCTACCTGATAAGATCCAATGCCTCTTTTGAAAACAAATTTTTCATAATCTCCTCTTCCCTAGCCTGGTAACATGTGATTGATACCACAACCCATCTACACACACAATCTCAGAAAATACTTATACTAACAAGGTTTCTTAGACAGGTTCAGTTAGGCTAAGATTCTTGGCCTAAAGTGGAATAAACACGCTCCTTCCCAGGTCCAGATCCACCCAGTATATATATGCTTGTGACATGAATATCCAACTACCTGTCTCAGCTTGGGCTTTGTTTTCTATCTGCCTTGACCCCTGCTGGGAGGGTCTAAGCTGTCATCAGTGTTCACCCAAGCCTTAGGGAAGGGGAATGCTGCTGAAGGGAGGGTCTCGAGCCCCCAGTTCTCTCTTCCTTTCTGTATGACACAATAGTACTAACTGCTTCTTCCTGATTTAAATTCAGATCATTGTGATGGTTGGAGAATGCTGCTCAAGTGACTGAGATCTCAGGGGTCTCAGGTTCAGGATACAGAGTCAACATCATCTTCTTTGTGAGCGTACACCTCAAAGACATATCTTACAGACCCCTTAGGTCTGGATTTCCTAAATTCAGCCTTTCCCTGGGTCAAGTTTGCTCTACTTTACTAGAAGAGAGAGAAGGACAGATAATGAAAAATTATTAAACTCCTACTGTGTGTCAGGAACAGTTTCCATGTGACGCACCTTCACTAGGATGCTATGAGACAGCTGATTCTGCACTTGATCTACAGATGCCAAGAGTGTATCTCCACCTCTGATAGAGAGATGGGGTAGAGAGCAGCAAGGAAATGTGGAGCTGCAAATTGAGCTGGGTCTTGTTTGAGGCCAGGCTTCCCTGCTGGCTCAGATGGTAAAAAATCTGCTGCAATGAGGGAGACCCAGGTTTGTTCCCTGAGTTGGGAAGATTCCCTGGAGAAGAGAATGGCTACCCACTCCAGTACTCTTGCCTGGAGAATGATGGACAGAGTATTCTGGAGGGCTACATTCCACAGAGTCACAAAGGGCCGGACATGACTGAACCATCGCCTCCAGTGCTTTCATTTGAGTCCAAAGTCCAGCCTCTTGACAGACATCAGTGAAGTTATTCTTACCTTATCTGCCATCTTGTTTCTACTCTTACTTTAAATTAAAGTGTTCTTGGGTTTCCCTAGCCCCAGAAGAATTCAGAGTAAGCTAATCTTCATGCCTCCATCTCTAGCCTCCACATTTGTTGCTTAGATGCCCTTCCCAGGGGTCACTCAATTCTAATAAGACAATTTCAGTATTAGGAAAGTCTCTGCCTTGAAGGCAGCCCAGTCCATCTTCATACGCAATGGTTGTTATAAAGTTCTTTCAGAACTTGCCTCCCTGAAATTGGCCCACTGGAGTCAATTCTGTTCTTCATAGCTTCCTTAGAAAAATTTAATTCCATTTCACTTGGACGCCCTACAAATATTTGAGCCAAATTTCACGCGATTGTTTATCATGCACAATGAATGGGCCCACTTCATCAATACTTGATCAGTTCATCAATATATGAGACATCATTTTATTCTTTGGTTCCAAACTTTCTGCTTTCCTTCCTAACAGCTAGCCTTGTCTCACATATCCCTTTACAAATGGTTCCTGTTTTCTGGTTTCCTGTAACCTACTCCATTCTTACCCTGGCCTCTGACTAATTCTTTTCTCGTATTCCTAAGGTTCAATTTTTCTCTCAATTAGTGTTAAACTCCATGCTGACTCTGGTCCAGTGATTACACATTTACATTTATCAACATGAACATTTTATTGAATATGCAAGAATGGAGGTTTGAGGGTGGCAGAAAAATACCTACAAAAACCAGTCTGATTTTCTTTTCTGGCCTAAAGTTTATTTGCTAGAGATAATACAGGGGGGAAAAAGGTATTTTTCAAATGATTTTTAAGACTTAGAAACAATGTAGAAGATAAATTTCATAGTAAACACATTTGTGTTCAGGTATGCAATAAACCAGAGGTTCTCAAAGTGTGATATTCATGGAGCAGCAGCACCAACATTACATGAGAATTTGTTAGATATGTGAATTCTTCGATTGGCCCTTTAAACCTACTATTAATAAGTTAGAAACTCTGAGGCAGCCCCCAGACATCTGCTTTAAGAAGCTTTCCAGGTGATTTTGATGCACAACACAATCTGAGAATTGCTATAAATCAGGGGTCCCCAACCACCCAGTTGGGGACTGGCAACCCCTGTCAAATTAGCAATAGCATCAGGTTAGAAATAAAGTGCATGATAAATGTAATGTCCTTGAGCCATTTCCAAATCATTCCCCACCCTCCAGTCTGGAAAATTGTCTTCCATGAAATCAATCCCTGGTACCAAAAAGGTTGGGGACTGCACTTATACTAATTGGGCTGTGTCCTTGATTAAAAAAAGAATTAACATCTTTGGCATTCTTTTAAAATTTGCAAGATACTTTCAACTATATTATTCAAACTATCTCAACTCTTATCACCTTTCATGAAAAATAATGAGGGTAAACTAGATAATGAATGAAATGCTTTTCATTCTAGTTGCCAACTCTGATCAATTGGTAGTGGTTCCCTGGATAATAATAGCTTTAGAGTCAAAAAAGACAAAGCTATTTAACTTCTAAATTTCTGTTGCTTCCTCTGTGAAATAGAAATTATATTACTACCTACACAAATCTAGTCTCAATAGGAAACTGTGTTTGTTTGGTGGGGATCTGCTATGAGCAAGGGAGGAGGAAGAAGAAAAACTATCTCAACTCTTATCACCTTTCATGAAAAATAATGAGGGTAAACTAGATAATGAATGAAATGCTTTTCATTCTAGTTGCCAACTCTGATCAATTGGTAGTGGTTCCCTGGATAATAATAGCTTTAGAGTCAAAAAAGACAAAGCTATTTAACTTCTAAATTTCTGTTGCTTCCTCTGTGAAATAGAAATTATATTACTACCTACACAAATCTAGTCTCAATAGGAAACTGTGTTTGTTTGGTGGGGATCTGCTATGAGCAAGGGAGGAGGAAGAAGAAGCATTTATTGACTGTACAGTTGCTTGCCTAACTGGAAATCCTCCAGTCTAAATTCTCTAGCTGTTCCAAAGAGGGAACTTAAGGAAATAAGTCCTTTGTTTAAAAAAAAAAAAAAAAAGTCACTCAGTTTAGAACAGAGAAGAGTTTCTAAGGAAATATTTCATTATATTTGGACCCCGAGAAGATACTGGACAAAGTTGGGGGTGGGGGGAGGAATCTCCTTTTATCATTTCCTTCCTTGGATCTTGGAAAAAACTAACAAAAACGAAACAAACAGCATGAAAGCTACTATTTCTTAAAAATACAGTTTTGTGATTTCTCAAGATTCCAGCAAATGAAGCAAAGAATTTCATCACACCTCAAATACTATGACAGTAAGATAACAATTCAGATTTGAAGGTCTAACCATGGTTAGCAGCAGCAGCAGTAGCAGCAACCGTGGTCCAGTTTAGACAGATAGATGTCAACGTTGAGGCACTTCCCCAGGGATCCTTTCCTTTGGCTTCCTGTATGTCTTCTGGGGTCATCTATCCCACATCTGGGATCTGTTCTACCTAAAATCTTGTCCTCTAAGTGAAAACACCCAAACTTAAATACATTTCTCACCCACTTGAACCCTCTTCCTTATTCTTTTCCAGTCTGAGTGATGAGCTTGACTCATTGTTGAGACAAAGTGAGGTGGTGGTTGGCATCTCTGAGCCCCAGTGGGCGATTTGAGTTTCCCTGGCTCAGATGAGCAAGCAGGTCCACCGTATACCTATTGAATGACTTAATTAATGAGTTATTCTTTATAGTCGTACTCCATGGAACCACACACAGAGATACAAAGAAAGGGAAGCAGTTTTACAGGTGTCTACATACTATACTTTTTCAATACAATGACAGATGCATGAGATAATAAAGAGAGAACAAATAAGTTCATATATAGTAGGAGACTGGGTATTGTTTAACAGTTCCTATTAGTAACTGATCCAAATAAAACTCTGCAGAGCATCCTGGCAGTTTTGAACCCATTCTCAAAAGACCTAAATGAGTTATTTTCAGTATAAAATCCCTGACTTCTAGTGAACCATAAGAAACCTCTGTGTTTTCATGGTCTGACTTCCCCAACTGAGCAGCATTGTTAGCTAGGTAAGTGTGTCTGAATTTGATCCAAATATCTATCTTCAGTAATTTACTTAACTACTTAGAGCCTTAGTTTTCTCATACCTTGATTCTCAAAGTCGGTATAGGAGAATGGTTCAAGATGGTGACATAGAAGGATCCTGAACTCATCTTCTCCTACACCAAAGTTACAGCTACATGTGGAAAAATTTCCTCTGCAAAGCAAGAAAGCCTCAAAAAATCACTGAGCAACACTTACACATTAAAAGAATAGGAAAAGAAAAAAAACCACACTGAAATAGATGGAAGAGGCTGAGACACCATCTCACCATAAACCCTACTCCTGGTGTGGCAACCTGCAGTTAGGAGTGAACTCACAACCCCTACCTGCTCCCTAAGGAGCAAAAGATTTGAACCCCGTATCTGACACCCCAACTTTTTTAAAATATAAATTTATTTATTTTAATGGAGGTTAATTACTTTACAATGTTGTATTGGTTTTGCCATACATCAACATGAATCTGCCACAGGTATACACGTGTTCCCCATCCTGAAATCCCCTTCCTCCTCCCTCCCCCTACCATCCCTCTGGGTCTTACCAATGCACCAGCCCCGAGCATCCAGTATCATGCATCGAACCTGGACTGGCGATTCATTTCATACATGATATTATACGTGTTTCAATGCCATTCTCCCAAATCATCCCACTCTTGCCCTCTCCCACAGAGTCCAAAAGACTGTTCAGTACATCTGCTGTCTCGCATACAGGTTTATCGTTACCATCTTTCTAAATTCCATGTATATGCGTTAGTATACTGTATTGGTGACATGCCAACTTTTAAGACCTGCATCTGAGAGATGAGCCTCCAAAACATTTATCTTTGAAAGCTAAAGTTGCTATAGTGTGCAGGTGTGCTCAGTTATGTCTTACTCTTGGTGACCCCATGGACTGTGGCCCACCAGGCTCCTTGTCCATGGGATTCTCCAGGCAAGAATACTGGAGTGGGTTGTCATTTCCTCCTCCAGGCAATCTTCCTGACCCAGGAATCAAACCCAAGTCTCCTGCATCGCCTGTATTGGCAGGCAGATTCTTTACCGCTGAGCCACTTGGGAAGCCCCTGCTACAGTGTGCTGCTCTTTAAATCATTAGGTGCCAGGCAGATGATGGTGTTTCCATATTGGATCTTTTGCTATAGATATTAATAAGCCCTAAAATAATCTTTTTAAACCAGAGCTACAATAATGGCACTATAAAAGATTCTGAGATATGAATTTTTTGACAGTTGGTTTTTGATAGGTGTCCTGTTTTGTTTTTGCTCTGACAAAGCAGGAAAATGAGTCCTAAGGCAATTTGCAGATGGGTAGAGAATCATGAGAAATTCTACAACAAGAGTCTCTTTTCTAGGCTGTTCTCCACTTAAGTTACACATAGTGTCCTACATCCCATCTATTGCTTCCCAAGTTATTGGCAAACAACGCATTTCAGAACACTGGAATACCCACTGTTAGCCTTCCAGCTCTAGGAATCCTATCTAGAAGAGGAGCTCTGGTAATCCCACCCGGCAGCAGTTTTCACTGCTTTGACATTCAGCAGAAAACACAGAGGACTCACTAGGCAGAGACGGAAGGAACTGGAAGTGAAGGCAGAGCCCTCTCATCTTTTGACCCCATGCCCAGAGCATCAGGCTACTGTCTGAATGATATCACCAAAAAGGGGGTAGGATAACCCCACCTGTCTCTAAATATATCATTCACTGGGCTTGTCCCTTATAATTCATTACCCAAGTGAGATAATGACATAATGCACATGATATCCATGACATAATTTATATAAAATCCTTAAGCACAGTGTCTGACACGTACTGAGATATCAATAAATTTAACTGTTCGAGATATCGTGATTAGTCATTCATATGAAGTGAGGCATTAAAACTACCTTAGACACAAGACAATATATTGAGCCCAGATGAGGCATTCACACTCAGTCCACCAGTGGCTCCCTAGATTCGACCTTTAGCCTTGGTAGGACCCCTAGGAATAGGACATGGGATGGGGCTCTTTGATTTGAAAGAGTTGATGAGGGAGAGCAGAGTCAGGAGGACCCTGTGATGGAACGAGATGAGGATGCGAAGGTCCTGCTGGGAAAATTAAGATGCAAAGTGGAGGAGAAAGATGAAAGCTTATGTGGAGTAATATAAAGAATCCTGCTCAAGAATCAGGAGACATGATCTTCATCCAAGCTCAGCCGCCAGCCAGCTGTGTGACTTTTCCAAGTCACTCAGTCTCTCTAAGTGTCAGTGTATTCAACTACCAAGGGATGGAGTGGGGTTAGTCCCTCCTTAGAACCTTCCAAGAGGACCAAAGACAAAGCTTTCCTACTTTTCTTAAGCCAGGCTTTGTGTGTAATAAGTTCATGATGTAGAGGAAAACTTTGAAGAGTTCTATAAATGTAAACAACGCTTAAAGCTATAACAAGTGATGAACAAATGAGTCTGGGCCTGGCGTGCTGCAGTCCATGGGGTCGCAGAGTCGGACATGACTGAGGAACTGAACTGAGCTGAACAAATGAGCCAAGACTACAAATCTACATTTTATAAAACACAGTACAGGGACTTCCTGGTGGTCTGGTGGTTAAGACTTGGCCCTCCAATGCAGAGGGTGCAGGTTCAATCCTTGGTCAGGGTAAAAATCCCACATGCCTCACAGCCAAAAGCCCAAAACATAAAACAGAAACAAAATTATAACAAATTCAATATAAACTTTAAAAATGGTTCACACCCCCCCCCAAAAAAATTACAAAAAATAAAATAAAACTTGGTACAGTGTTTATTGCCTCAAGACTCCAGTAAATCTTATCCAGGACATGACTGAGGAACTGAACTGAGCTGAACAAATGAGCCAAGACTACAAATCTACATTTTATAAAACACAGTACAGGGACTTCCTGGTGGTCTGGTGGTTAAGACTTGGCCCTCCAATGCAGAGGGTGCAGGTTCAATCCTTGGTCAGGGTAAAAATCCCACATGCCTCACAGCCAAAAGCCCAAAACATAAAACAGAAACAAAATTATAACAAATTCAATATAAACTTTAAAAATGGTTCACACCCCCCCCCAAAAAAATTACAAAAAATAAAATAAAACTTGGTACAGTGTTTATTGCCTCAAGACTCCAGTAAATCTTATCCACATCTTACTTTTTTTTTCAGTGTAAAACCAGTAAAGATACCCTGAAAAAACACTTTTTAAACAATTATGTTTCAACTAGTAGAGAACAGGCATGTCAGAACCTTTGCAGTTGTTAAGAAATCAAAAATATATATGTTCTAACATTGGTTTGTTTCCATTCATGGTATATTATTTATTTTGAAATTATGAAGAATGTTGAAGAAAAACATGAGATTATTATATTTATCAAAATAAGGAGGAAAGTTACCAGACAGAAAAAGTGAAGATGTTTTTATTTTCTCCTACTGTTTTCTAAGGAAAGTAAAAGCTTTCTATTAACCTCCTTGCTTTAGTAAAATAATAGGCTTACCATTTTGGAGTGTTTGTACAACAGAGAAATGAAGGGGATTTTGAAAGTTCTCCCAACTCAGCCCAATGATTTATGAAGATAGAAATAGAAAATGATATAAGGTTATAAGGACCTCAAATAGATTCCTGAGCCAGTGGTAGACAGTTGGGATGAAAAAATGAGCAAGTGATGAGAAATTTATATATAAATTAATAGCTTCAAAATTCAGTTGAGCTCCAAAAAAACAAACAGTCAACATTCACTCAGCAAGTCGCATCAATTTACATGCAAGGAAGCTTTGGCATGGGGTGTAATTTAATAGCCATGCCGTGCTCTACTAATCTTCACAAATCAAGAGGATACTGCTACACTTCCATGTCTAAAGAATGTGCTTTGAGCTGCATTGCCAGCTAGGGAGATGGATAGGTTTGCAACAATCTATCCACATTCTCTGGCCCCAAAGCAAACACATTTGACTCTAAGCACAAATGTCCAGGCAGCTGTTCAAGGTCAGAAGTATGATCTGTTGTCCTGGCTCAGATTAAGGCTCATGAATCTTCATAAGATGAATCCAACAAATATGCAGTGAGCAATTCTTCTGATTATTCTTTCTAAAAATATTTCTTTGATTATTTCATTGCACTAGTCAAACACTTTCCATGGTCACAGACTAAAAGATCAATATACAAACAGAAAATGTATTCCTTATCCATTCTGCTCCCTCACTCTACTGTTGCATGTCTCCAGTGTATTTTTAATCAGTTATTGCACTGCTCATTGCTGATTGCTTATTCTTTAATCTTCTAGGTCCTTGTTAAACATTTCTTGCATCTTCTTGACCTGTGCCTTCAGTCTATCTATCTGGACCTTCAGTTTGTTTTCAAGATTTTGCTGCATCAAACAATTTAAGTTTTAAAAATTCTATTTTCAGTAACATAAAAAACTGCTTAGTATTTGAGAATTAGTTGTTAAAAGACATTCAAGACCTGAAAATTATAAAATATGCTGAGCGACAATAAAGAGAACCTAAGTAAATGAAATGGCGTTTGTATAAATTAGAAGATTAAATATTGTTAACATGTCAGGTCTATACAAATTGATCTATAGATTTGTATTAGCTTTAGTTCTCCAGAGAAGTAGAATCAATAGAATAGAATCAACCATAAGATAGATGCCTCCAGAAATAATGTTTAGCTGATTATCTAGACACCATGTAGCCCAGTCTAGTTGACACATAAAATTAACCATTACAAGACTCAGTGTGATTCCAGCGAAATTTTAGAACTAATTCTGAAGTTTATATAGAAATGTAATGAACCTGAATACAGGTAAACCTAATTTTTTGCCCTTTGCTGATGGATGCTTCACAGGTGCCGTGTATTGTACGAACTGAAGGTGTGTGGCGGCCATGTGTTGAGCAAGTCTATTGGCACTATTTTCCCAACAGCGTTTGCTCAGTTCATGTCTCTGTGTCCCATTTTAGTAATTCTCTCAAATTTCAAACTTTTTCACTATTATTCTCTTTGCTATGGTGATCTGTGATAAGTGATTTTTACATGTTATTATGATAATTGTTTGGGGGCGCCATGAGCCACACTCATGTAAGATGGCAAACTTAATACTTGCTATGGATGTTCTGACTCCTCTGCCAACCGCCTGTCTCTCTCCCTTTTCACAGGCCTCTCTACCCTCAGAGGCAACAATACTGGAATCAGGCCAGTTAATCACCCTACAGTGGCCTTTAAGTGTTCAAGCGATAGGAAGAGTTGCATGTCTCCCATTTTAAGTCAAATGCAAGAGATGATTAAGCTTAGTGAGAAGGATGTCAAAAGCTGAATCTGGCCAAAAGCTAAGCCTCTTGTGCCAAATAGCCAAAGGAAAAGTTGATGAAGGGAGTTAAAAGTGCTACTCCAGTGAACACGCAAATGATAAAAAGGCAAAACAAGCTGATTGCTCTATAAATAAAGTTTTAGTGGTCTGGATAGAAAATCAAATGAAGCACAACATTCCCTTAAGCCAAAGTTGAATCCAGAGCAAGGCCCTAACTTGCTTCAATTTTATGAAGGCTGAGAGAGGTGAGGAAGCTAGCAGAGGTTGGCTCATGATATTTAAAGAAAGAAGTCATCTGTATTACATAAAAGTGCAAGATGAAACCACAAGTACTGAGGTATTGGGTTGGCCAAAAGTTTGGGTTTTTCCCACGAAACTTTTTGGCCAATTCAATAGAAGCTGCAATAAGTTATCCAGAAGATCTAGCTAAGATAGTCAATGAAGGTGGATACACCAAACAACAGATTTCCAATGTAGACAAAACAGCCTCATATTAGAAGATGTCATTTAAGACCTTCATAGCTAGAGAGAAGTCTGTGCTTGGTTTCAAAGCTTCAAAGGACAAGCTGACTCTGTTGTTAGGAGCTAGTGCGGTTGGTGACTTAAAGGTGATACAATGCTTGTTTACCATTCTGAAAATCCCAGGTAGCCTATTATGTCTTTGCTCTAGAAATGGAACACATAATTCTCATGCCAGCACATTGGTTTACAGCATAGTTTACTGATTATTTTAAGCCTACTATTGAGACCTACTGCTCAGGAAAAACAGATTTCTTTCAAAATATTACTGCTCACACCTGGTCACCCAAGAGCTCCCATGCAGAGGTACAGTGAGTTTCAAGTTGTTTTCTTGCTTACTAGCACAAAATCCAGGGGCTTCCCAGGTGGAGCAATGGTAGAGAATCCGCCTGCCAATACAGGAGACACCATAGACATTCGTTTGATCCCTGGGTCAGGAAGATCCCTTGGAGCAGGAAATGGCAACCCACTCCAGTACTCTTGCCTGGATAATCCATGGACAGTGGAGTCCGGGGGGCTACAGTCCAGGGGGTCACGAGGAGTGAGACACAACTGAGCGACTGAGCACACACACAATGCAACATCCATTCTGCAGCCCATAGATAAAGGAGTTATTACAACTGTCAAGTATTATTATTTGATAAATAAAATTATTCAATATCAATTATAAAAGATCAATAATTATTTAATATTTCAAGTATTATCATTTAATAAAACCATTTTGCAAGCCTATCTATTCCATAGATAGTGGTTCCTCTGATGGATCTGGCTAAAAGTCAACTGAAAACTGAAAACTGGAAGGAATTCACCATTCTAGGTGCCATTAAGAACATTCACAGTTCATAGGAAGTGGTTGAAATAGCAAATTAATAGCAATTTGGAAGAAGTTCATTCCAACTTTCCTGGGTGACTTTAAGGGCTTCAAGACTTCAGTGGAAAAAGTAACTACAGATATGGCAGAAATAACAAGAGAACTAAAATTAGAAGTGAGCCTACAGGTGTGACTGATGTGCTGCAGTTTCATGATAC
This sequence comes from Madoqua kirkii, assembly GCA_006408675.1. Classification (NCBI taxonomy): domain Eukaryota; kingdom Metazoa; phylum Chordata; class Mammalia; order Artiodactyla; family Bovidae; genus Madoqua; species Madoqua kirkii. The sequence continues at coordinate 52,827 of SJYC01116625.1, read as the reverse complement.
GACTTTAATGGATGAAAGTGGTTTCCTGAGATTGCATCCACTCCTGGTGAAGATGCTGTGAAGACTGCTGAACAATGAAGAATTGAGAACATTACATAAACTCAGCTGATAAAGCAATAGCAGGGTTTGAGAGAACTGACTCTCATTTTGAAAGAAATTCTAATGTGGGTAAATTGTTATCAAACAGCATTGCATGCTACCAAGAAATATTCATGAAATGAAGAATCAAGCAATGCATCAAACTTCATTGCTGTCTTATTTTTAAAAATTTTGTGGCTTTCCCAACCTCACCAACCACCAGTCAGCAGCAGTCAACACTGAGGCAAGACCTTCCTCCAGCAAAAGTTTACAACTGGCTGAAGGCTCAGATGATGGTTACCATATTCTATCAATAAGGGATTTTTCAATTAAAATATGTACATTTTCAGACATAAAGATGTTGCACATTTAATAGACTAAAATATAAAATAAATAGACTAAAATATAGATAAAGATAATTTTATAGGCACTGGAAAACCAAAAAAATTCATATGACTTGCTGTTCAGTTCAATTCAGTTCAGTCACTCAGTCATGTTCAACTCTTTGCGGCCCCATGAATTACAGCACTCCAGGCCTCCCTGTCCATCACCAACTCCCGGAGTTCATTCAAACTCACGTCCATTGAGTCAGTGATGCCACCCAGCCATCTCATCTTCTGTCATCCCCTTCTCCTCCTGCCCTCAATCCCTCCCAGCATTAGGATCTTTTCCAATGGGTCAACACTTCGCATGAGGTGGCCAAAGTACTGGAGTTTCAGCTTTAGCATCAGTTCTTCCAAAGAACACCCAGGACTGATCTCCTTCAGGATGGACTGGTTGGATCTCCTTGCAGTCCAAGGGACTCTCAAGAGTCTTCTCCAACACCACAGTTCAAAAGCATCAATTCTTCGGTGCTCAGCCTTCTTCACAGTCCAACTCTCACATCCTCACATGACTTGCTCTATTGTGATACAAAAGTCTGTCCAGTCAAAGCTATGGTTCCAGTAGTCATGAACTGATTGTGACACCCACTCTATTGCAGTGGTCTGGAACTGAACTCACAATATGCCCATGGCATGCCTGTTGTCAAAACAATTTTCTAAATGAATGAGAAGTTTGGGGACTCATGCTACCTGAATCTAAGAGAAATTACAGCACTGTAGAAATCAAGCAGGTTTGGAAGTAGTGTGAGTCTAGACAAATATGTCAATGGAAAGAACTGAGAGTGCAGAAGTAGATCCAAAGGTTAATTTTACTTTCAACAAACCTGCAAGCAACTCAATGGAGAAAGGAATGGCACCCTAACAAATACTGCTGGGAAAACTGGATACACATATGGGGAAAAATAAGTAAACAGTCACTTGTCTCTACCTTACACCAGACATAAAAATTAATTCTAAATGAACTACAGGTCTAAGCATAAGAGCTAAATCTATAAAATTTCTGAATGAAAAGAGTCAAATTAGAAACAGTTTAAATGCTCAACGGGAGAATGAATAAATAAAGCATGTTATAGTCTTACAATAAAGTACTAGTCAGCAATACAAAGGGCAAAGTACTTACACAAAACACAGAAAAACCCAAAATTATTATGCTCAATAAAAAATGTTGAATTTGAAAAAATATGTAAATACTCATATAAGCAATGCTCCAAATCAAAGGTTGAACATTTTCCCACCACCCCATAGCCCTTTCCAAGCCAATCTCAAACTCCAAACAGGCATCTAGTTTTGTGTTTTCTATCACCATAAATAAATTTCACTAGTTCTAGAACAGCATATAGATGGAATTATATAATAAATACTTTTCATATCTTTGTCTGATAAAAGTTTAATATATCAATGTACATGTCCTATGTGTGAATATGCAATGTGTGTATGTGTGTGTGTGTATGTTTATAAATATATACATCGTGTGTGTATACATACATCCCCAACCCTATAAAACATGTATGTCACTTTGGTGAAACCAAAAGATATTTTTATCAGTGAAATAATCCACATTTTTGTTTGAAAGTTCAAAACAGTTCTGTCTGAGTACTTCAATTTTTCAATAATTAATTAGTATACTAATGGGGCACAAAAATGTTTTAGATTGTTCTGGAGGTAGCAAGCACAGGAGAAGCACACTGGGAGGAAGTTGAGAAACATTTTCCAATGTTCTGGCCCTGCTATTATCTACTAATAGTAACTTAAACAAGTCATTCAATCTCTTTGAGCCTCACTTCCTTTGGGGGTTACACTCATTGATTTTCCACCTTCAAAATTTCATGATAGAACTTCTACTCTATTGTATATGACTGACTAGAACAAATGACTAGCCTACTGCTGCTAACAATAAATATCAAAAGACATATCATTTAGATCTAGTTCTTTGACCAAAGAGCAATTAAGTAAGAGATTAAGGACCAAAGATTACTAGAAAAAGATCATCTATTTTTAAATTAAGAAATGTGAGGGTGAAGAAAATAAAGAGTAAAAAATTTCAAATATTTAGAATGAATTGTGGTGTTGGAGAAGACTCTTGAGAGTCCCTTGGACTGCAAGGAGATCCAACCAGTCCATGCTAAAGGAAATCAGTCCTGAATGTTCATTGGAAGGACTGATGTTGAAGCTGAAACTCCAGTACTTTGGCCACCTGATGCGAAGAGCTGACTCATTGAAAAAGACCCTGATGCTGGGAAAGATTGAGGGCAGGAGGTGAAGGGGATGACAGAGGATGAGATGGTTGGATGACATCACTGACTCCATGGGCATGAGTTTGAGTAAACTTCGGGAGTTGGTGATGGACAGGGAAGCCTGGCATCCTGCAGTCCATGGGGTTGCAAAGAGTTGGACACTACTGAGTGACTGAACTGAACTGAATAATAAAAACACTTTTTTCAAGATGATTTGAGGGCAGTAATTTGTAACCTTAAAATCATTTATTATAAAGGAAAATCTCTGAAAATTCATGAGCTAAGCCTCAAAATTCAAAATTAGAAAAGGGAAATTGGAATAAACACAAAGAAAACAGAAGAATGAAAATAAGGATGAGAATAAAAATGAAGACAGGCGTTACAAAGAAAAAATTTAGCCTTTCTGGGAAAATCATTGTCAAGACCAATCAATCAAAAAAGAAACTACTTAAAATAAAGGAGTTTACCCACAGATTTCATTGGATTAAAAATGTAAGATGATTTTTTGTGTCCAAAATTTGAAAATTTGGAGAAAAAAGAAAAGTTCTTAGAAAAAAACATAATTTACTGAAACTTGCTTCAGAGGAATTAAAAATATGAGCCTATAACAATTAAAAATCATTAAAAGAATTTCCCACACAAATAAAGCAGACTGGAAAATTTTTCCAAACATTAAAAGAAAAAAAATTAGAAACATATGCAAACTAGTCTAGCACACATGAAAGAGGGACACTCCCTAACTCAGTGTATTAGGTCAGCACAGTCTGGAGAGTTTAAACTTGACAATGACAAAATGAAAAAGATAATATGATGAGCCAATTATTTCAAGCAATTTGTTCCAGGAAATCCTAAATAAAATACTGGCAAAGTCTATTTAGCAATGTATAATGTGTAACAGTGTTTAAGAGCTTCCCAGATGGCTCAGCGGTGAAGAGTGTGCCTGCAGTGCAGCAGAGGAAGGAGATGCAGGCTCAGTCCCTGGGTCAGGAAAATCCCCTAGAGGAGGAAATGGCAACACACTCCAGTATCCTGGCCTGGAAAATCCCATTGACAGAGAAGCCTGGTGGGCTACAGTCCGTGGTGTTACAACTGAATGACTTTCACTTTCATTTATAATGGGTAACATGGAAAACAGCCCAAACTTTCACCAAAGAAGAAGAGGTTAGTGGCCTTGCTAATAACTACTAATAGTAACTTAGACAAGTCATTCAATCTCTTTGAGCCTCACTTCCTTCGGGGGTTACACACATTGATTTTCCACCTTCAAAATTTCATGATAGAACTTCAGTCCGTGAAGGTGTGCTGCAGTCATAGAACATGGTGCTGTATAGAACTCAACGTTGGCCACACAGGGAGCTCAAATCCAGTGCTCTGGGACACTAACGGGGTGGGAAAGGGTGGGAAGTGGGAGGGAGGGCAGTTCAAGGAACCTATGTGCACCTGTGCCTGAGTCATGTTGATATATGGTAGAAACAATATTGTAAACAATTATCCTACAATTAAAAATAAATTAAAAAAATATTTAAGTGTCTGGAATCAGTTTACATGCATCCTCATAGATAAACTTCAAAATGTGAACTGCACATAGCAAGCAGGTTGAAGAATGATACCCTCAGCCTGATTCCACTTAGAAAAAGCTAAGGGATATTATAATATGTGGTTTTAAAATAAGCCCTGGGATAGATAAACGCAGTATCCACCATAGTGGTTAAGTCTGGCGAGGGAGATGGATTGCAAAACGGGGCCTTCTGGTGACCCTCTGACAATCTCTTTCTTTCTTGTACTGGGGTGGCAAGTGTGCTGTTGTTCATTTTTGTATTTTTTTTAAATACAAAAATGCTATAAATATGCTTATTGCTATAAATATTCTTTGTTGCTGTTGTTGTTTAGTAGATAAGTCATGTCTCTTTTGTGACCCCATAGACAGTAGCTTGCCGGGCTCCTCGGTTCATAGGATTTTCTAGGCAAGAATACTGGAGTGGGCTGCCATTTCCTTCTCTAGGGGATCTTCCTAACCCAGGAATTAAACCCACAGCTCCTGCCATATCTCCTGCACTGTAGGCAAACTCTTTACTGCTGACCCACTGGGGGAGCCTGTAATACTCTTTGGTGTGTGAAAATATTTAATTTTAAAACATTTTTAAACATTCTCTGACTTTCTATGCCTAATATGCTGGTGACATCAAGGAAGTACCTAGCCCTTGACTCATAGTTTTACAGCAGAAGAAGAACATTCCTTTCAGCATGTGTCCTTGGTGATTAGCAGTTTCTTCTCATTTCCTTCCTTGCTTTGACAAGGGATAAAACAAATGTCCTTTAGGGAGAAAGAGGGATGATTCTAGAAACCATTTCCATATTTTGAGACATGTTTGCTCTTCATTTAAATGATAAATCAGCAATTACTATTGGGCCTTTATCTGAATTAAAAGAAAGTAGGTTGCAAAGCACAGGATCAAGGTCCAGCCACGAGGACACAAGAATTGGCTGCAGAATACCTCTTACTGTTTTAAGAGGCTTTATACCGTTGTTGCTGCTGCTGCTGCTAAGTCGCTTCAGTCATGTCCAATTCTGTGCGACCCCATAGATGGCAGCCCACCAGGCTCCCCCGTCCCTGGGATTCTCCAGGCAAGAACACTGGAGTGGGTTGCCATTTCCTTCTCCAGTGTAAGAAAGTGAAAAGTGAAAGTGAAGTTGCTCAGTCGTGTCCGACTAGTAGCAACCCCATGGACTGCAGCCCACCAGGCTCCTCCATCCATGGGATTCTCCAGGCAAGAGTACTGGAGTGGGGTGCCATTGCCTTCTCCATTACACCGTTAGGACGATGATTATTATATGCATTTACCAGTGGGCCTTATGAGGAACCAGGAAGAGAAAAAACATGGACAGAATTAAAAGTCTTCATGAGAGAACCAAAGTGGAGATTCAATTTTTCTCATTCCTAGTCCTGCATTCTTTTTTTTAATAAAGTACATTACATTATATGTTAAGGATAAACTCATAAAATAGTAAAAAGAAATTTTTTTAGAAAACTGACAGGCAAACGAGACTTTAAAATTTTTAATCGAAATATAGTTGATTTACAATGTTTTCAGTATACATCAAAGTGATTCAGTTATACACATATATATATTCTTTTTCAAATTATTTTTCATTATACTTTATTACAAGATATTGAATCTAGCTCCCTGTATTATACAGTGGGATCTTGTTGATTATCTACTTTATAGATTGTATATCTGTTAATTGCAAATTCCAAATTTATCCCTCCTCCCCATTCCCCCATTGGTGACCATAAGCTTGTTCCTCTCTGTCTGTGAATCTATTTTTGTTTTGTTTATAGGTTCATACGTATCAGCTTTTAGATTTTACATATAAGTAATATCATATTTGTCTTTGACTTACTTCATTTAGTATGATAATCTCTAGGTCCATCCATGTTTCTGCAAATGGCATTATTTCATTCTTTTATCACTGAACAATAGTCCATTGTATATATGTACCACATCTTCTTTCTCCATTCCTCTGATGGTGGACATTTAGGTTGCTTCCTTGTCCTGCCTATTGTAAATAGTGATTCTATGAACATAGGGGTGCGTGTATCTTTTCAAGTTGGAGTTTTCTCCAGATACATACCCAGGAGTGGGATTGCAGGATCATATAGTAAATCTGAGAAATATTTTTAGATAAGAGATATTTGCCAAGCCCACCCAAATGTAAATATTATTTCTCTCTTTCTTCTCTTCTTTCTCCTCCCTCTCTTCACACACGCAGTGAGGCATCTCTGTCCACACATCATTTTGACATATAGAAAAGGAACTTTAATTACTAGACATAGATGGTTACTTGAACTTCTATGATGGTACTGAGCCCATGCTTCACATGGCCTGTGAGGGCCCCTGCCTGCCTCTGCCAGCAGAAGGCCACATGCATTTTGTACTACCGGCCCTTTCTGGCACAATCTCATAGCTCTTCCTCTAGTCTTTTAAGCAAGTTAATACTTCTCTTTCCCTTTTTTTCTTTGAAAAGCAATTCAATGTGAGTCTCATTTATGCTTTCTGGAAAATAAAAAAAAATAAAATAAAAAACATAATAATATCACAGAGCTTCCCAGGTAGCTCAGTGGTAAAGAATTTGCCTGCAGTACAGAAGATGTGGGTTTGGTCCCTGTGTCGGGAAGATACCCTGGAAAAGAAAATGGCAACCCACTCCAGTATCCTTGCCTGGGAAATCCCATGGACAGGGAGCCTGGTGTGCTACAGGCCATGGGGTTGCAAAGAGTCAGACCTGACTTAGAGACTAAAGAACAACAAAATAATATAACAAGATTGTTAAAAATGGTACAGGATGCTGAGTGTCCCAACAGAGACAATTAGAGGCCATGAGGGGAGAGCAGAGAGAGGCTGAGAAGAAGTACCAGGGAAGTTTGGCAGATGAAGGAAATGTTCTATATTTTGACTGAGGCCGGGCTACACAGGCATATATATTTTCAAATACACCCAAGCACTTATTTAAAATGGGTTCATTTGATTGCGTATAAATTACTCCCAAATTACAATGGATAAAAAGAGAGACTATTTCTTGAATAATTCATGTTTTATTTTATAAATTGTGAACGCTCTATTCTTCTACCCACAGAGCAACTGTTCATTAAGCATCCAGTATATTCTGGAGCAGCCAATGTCCCTGTTTCATGGAACATGCCACGTGCCGGGCCCCATAAGGCTCCTTGAGGCCCCATGAGGACCCAAGCTGACCAGTGTCAACAACGTCATCTCTCTGACCCAACCTCCCTCTCCCACTTCACCACTGGGATTTCTTCCATCCACTTGCCTTTGCTCAGGATTCAACAATACTTTCCATTTTAAACAATGCTTTGGCAACATAAACCTTCTCCTGGATGTTGGAAAGGGCATGGGATCCAGTTCAGACTGGGTTCTGAGTAGGCACTTGGTCCCTGTCCTGGTGGCACCTCTTTCCAGATAAGTGACTTGACAGTGGGCTGGCACCTGCCCCCAGCTTCAGTGTTCCTGGGGAGAATCATGTCTCTATCTGACAGAGGGTTGTGAGCTTTAAATGAGATAATTTAAGCACTCTGCAAATGCAAGGCACTTATGCACTTTGTAAATGATACTTCTTATTATCCTAACACACATGTGTTTGAGCAAATCGCTTAACCTCACTGAACCTCGGTGCCCTCAGTTTTAAAACAAAGTTATTAATAACAGGCTTGTCTAACTCATAAGGTTGGTGTCAGACCCAGTGAGATAATAGATGTGAAAGACATTTTATGTATTATAAAGAGCTATTCAATGGTAGGCTATTGTTAACATTTTCAATGATACTCTGAGCTAAAAGCTTCTTTGTAAGAGACTCCAAAGAAAAGTGAAAAAACAGGGAATACAACCATCATGTTGTCAGTGCCTTCTTATGACATTTACAAGCAATCTGGAACTCATTCAACTCCATGAGTTAATTTGGCTCCCCTTTGAATCACACAGCCATGGTTGGCACATTGCATTCTGGTCTGACTGTCTCATCCTCAGCCTTTACTTGACATGCTCAGAGTCAACCAAGAAGACACCTAATTTCGAATGGATTAAAATGCTCTCTGCAGCAGGGTTCTGTTAGCTTTCCTTGGACCTATCCTGGAAGATTCCATCTCTTTCCAAGTGTTTCAAATCCTCGCATGGGAGAAACATCAGCTCTCAGATAATAAGACCAGAGTGTGAGCAACTTCTACTGGATTTGGGAAATGGTCCCATGGGAGCCGGTCGATCCTGTCAGACCAGTCAGTCAGTCCTGAAGGAAATCAACCCGAATACTCACTGGAAGGACTGATTCTGAACTGAAGCTCTAATACTTTGGCCACTTGATACAAAGAGCTGACTCATTGGGAAAGACTCTGATGCTGGGAAAGATTGAGGGCAGGAGAAGTGGGCAACAGAAGAGGAGATGGTTTGATGGCATCACCGACTCAATGGGCAGGAGTTTGAACAAACTCTGAGAGAGAGTGAAAGACAGGGAAGTCTGACGTGCTGCAGTCCATGGGGTCTCAAAGAGTCGAACACTACTGTGGGACTGAACAACAGCAGCCCATAAGAGCAGACATGGGTGCCTTTGCCCTGGAAATGGTCAGACTACTGATTATTCAAGAGAGAAGCAATAGCCACTATCAAGAATTCTCTTCCCTGTTAGGGCCTCCTCTCCAATGGAAACGTGTTTCAGGAGGTGGGAGGGGATGCCCAGTCTGCATTAGATTCCTGGAAGCCTTATTTACCTGGTCACTGTCAAGATCTAAACCTGTTGGTCCCCAGGAAAACAGACCAATCCATCAGCCTCTCAGATTCTAGGGTGAGTGGAGGTATTATTTGCCCCATAGGTTATACAGTATAAATGTAAAAACAACATGTGAAATTCTTAGAATGAAACCTGATGAATAATGAGAACTCACAAAGCGTAGGATAACCAGACAACTCATCAATATCTGTAATTTATCCGGATGCTTTGAAGAGCGAAAGGGGCACTGTATAGACTGAGTGTTGGAACCACAGTGTGAAAAGGACTGTCACAAGCAAACAGTAAAATGCAGTACAGTAAGGCTATGGATAGTACTGTACTGGCTAGTACAGAAAGGCTATGATATGAGCTAGAATGGTTGCAGGGATGGGTATGCAGGCAACAGAGACTGGGAGCTGCTTGCTGTGTGTCCTTGGAATGGCTCCTTGGATCCCTGAGAGTCACTGAGCCCTGCCTGAGGCTCACATAAGGATGTGTCTCTCTGATGACCTTCCATAGGGTCAGTGGGAAGAATTGTCCTCAAATGTGGGCTTTCTCCGTTTCCTTGGGAAGTCATCCTCCAGCATCTGACCTCTATCACAGCCACCCCTAAAGGCTGGTGCTGAGATCCCCACTGTCACCAAGTTCCTCTGTCCCCCGTTGAAATTCCAGAAAGACAGAGCAAAGAAAACCTCTTATTATGTCCAGCCCATTTGCCAACTGGCTGAGGGGAGAGTGAAAAATTAGTGCACTGTAGTTCCAATAAGGAGTCTTTCCCTTCTTGGTGCATACTGCCAACTTGAGAGCCTGATATGGAGAGTAGGTCAGAAGCTACTATCCACATCCACTGTGGACATAACCTTCAATGGGCTTTAAATATTTGGGTATGAATACCTCCTTTTGCAGTCTACTGCCCTCCCCACCCATCATATTCATTTGCTTGCTCATTCATTCATTCACCAACTCTTACAGGACACTTTGAATTCTAAGCATTGAGGATACAGTAGTGAATAAGTTACAAAAGTTCTTAGTCTTATTACATTCTAGAGTTGTGTTGTTCAGTATGATAGACAATAACTATGTGAAGCTGTTTACATTTAAAGTAATTAACATTAAATTATACAGAGTGAAGTAAGCCAGAAAGAAAAACACCAATACAGTGTACTAACATGCTGCTGCTGCTGCTGCTGCTAAGTCGCTTCAGTCGTGTCCGACTCTGTGCGATCTCATAGACGGCAGCCCACCGGGTTCCCCCATCCCTGGGATTCTCCAGGCAAGAATACTGGAGTGGGTTGCCATTTCCTTCTCCAATGCATGGAAGTGAAAAGTGAAAGTGAAGTAGCTCAGTCGTGTCTGACTCTTAGTGACCCCATGGACTGCAGCCCACCAGGCTCCTCCGTCCATTGGATTTTCCAGGCAAGAGTACCGGGGTAGGGTGCCATTGCCTTCCCCGGTATACTAACATATATATACGGAATTTAGAAAGATGGTGATGATAACTTCCCCAGTATACTAACATATACATATGGAATTTAGAAAGATGCTGTATGCGAGACAGCAAAAGAGACACAGATGTATAGAACAGTCTTTTGGACTCTGTGGGAGAGGGAGAGGGTGGGATGATTTGGGAGAATGGCCTTGAAACATGTATAATATCATATAAGAAACAAATTGCCAGTCTAGGTTCGATGCAGGATACAGGATGCTTGGGCTGGTGCACTGGGATGACCCAGAGAGAGGGAGGTATGGGGAGGGAGGTGGGAGGTGGCTTCAGGACTGGGAACACATGTACACCTGTGGCAGATTCATGTTGATGTATGGCAAAGCCAATACAGTATTGTAAAGTAAAATAACGTAAAATTTAAAAAATAATAACTTTTAAATAAAATTAGAAATTCAGTGTTCTAAGTTGCCATGGCCACATTTCAGGTATTGATGGTCACATGTGGCTTGTGAATATTATACTGAATGCCTTCAGAAAAGAACATTTCCTCCATTAGAGGAACCTGTATTGGACGACACTGTTCTAGAGGGAGGGGTTCTGCAGAAATGTAATAAACAAGTGAACAGCCAACTAGATCAGATGGTGATGTAACAGTGCTTTGGAGGAATATTTAGTAAAACAAGGTATCTACAGAGTGAGCTAGGGAAAGGTGGTTAGTGGGTAGGGTGGTGCGGGGATATCTTCCTGATAATCAGAGCTGATCTCTCTCTTAAAATATTAAAATAGTGCCTACCAATCAGTAAACAAACATGGCCTGAAGCCTCTTTGCTCTTGTTCATGCCACTAAGTTGACTATCCTGGCCTCTCTTTTGGAATCCTCCCTACAAGTCTGTTATTAAAAGATGAATTCATAGCTCAGCTGTGGACAACCAAGACCCTGACCTTTGCTCTGTGCCCTTGACTATTCTGACTGGTTCAGTATTCATCCCATGATGTTTAAAAAACATTTTGAATATCACCCTTGCCTAGACGTAACTTAAGCAGGTCTTGAGACAAATGAAGGAAGGAGCCACGGGAATATGGAGAGAAAAGCATTCTAGGCAGAGGAAATAGCAAGTGCAAGGCTCTGAGGCTGGAGGAGAGTGGGTATCGTCCAGGAAACCCGGGAGATCACTCTGGCTGGGGACACGTTGAACAAGACTTCCAGAAAGGAGTGGAGGTTGAAGTCAGAAAAATAAAGGAAGCTGTGGATCATGAAAGGCCTTGTAGGTCATTTGTATCTTTTTCTTTTTTTAACATCTGCAAAACCCAGTGGCTTAAATCAATAAGCTTCTACTGCTCATGAGTCTATGGTTCAGCTGGGCTCTGATGCCTTGGCCAGTCTGGGCTTATCTCAACTGGACTTGCTCATTGAGGGTGGTAGCTTGGCCCAAGGGTGGCTATTCTGGGATGGCCTCATTCTCATGCCCGACTGTTGACTGGCTGCCAGCTGGGGCAAGGAGGCGCCTGGACCACACAACTCTCACCAGCCTGCAGGCTAGCCTGGGCTTGTTTACATGGGCAGAGCAGGATTCCAAGAAAGCCTCAGGCTCAGAGGTGGCACGTCATCCTGTACACTGCATTCTGCCAAAGCAAATCACAGAGCCAGTCCAGATTCAAGGGGTGGGGAATAGATTCCACCTCTTAATGGGATGAATTGCATGGTTGCTTTGCAAAGGAGGCAGATACAGGGAAAGCTGGAGAACTGTGATCACTTATGCAATCAACTTACCCCCGCATTGTAAAAACTTTGACTTTGTCTCTGAGGGATGCCATTAAGGTTTGTTGGGAAAGAGATGTCACATCATTCAATTTATGCCTTAAAGTGTTTCCTCTGGTAGTTGTCTTGAGAATAGACTATAGGAGACAAGGGCAGAGGCAGGAAGACCAGGTAGAAAGTGTTTCAAGAAATGAGGAGAGAGATAATGGTGACCTGGGAAATGATGCTGGTGGTGAAATTGTAAAAAATGGGAGATTCTGAATTAGATCCACATCAGATCAATGGATTACATGTGAATTAGAGAAAGAAGGGTATCAAAGATGGCTTCAAGTTTACTGACCAACCAAGGAAGCTGGAAAAGTAGAGAAAGTTGTAGAAAAAGCAGGTCTGTGAAGAAATATTAGGAGTTTCTGCTAGAGGTTTAAGTTTGATGTATCTATTAAACATCAGAGTTATGATACTGGTTATACAGTTAGATACACTAGTCTGGATTTGGGATGTGTAAATAAATGTGGGGATTGTTGGCATATAGATGGTATTTAATTTTTTTATTGAAGTACAGTTGATTTACAACATTGTGTTATTACTGAACAGAAAAGTGATTTATACATATATACATATATATATGCACACATCATTTTTTTCTTTACATTCTTTTCCAATACAATTTATGATAGGATATTAAATGTAATTCTCTGCTATCCAATAAAACCTTACTGTTTATCCATTTTATATATACAAGCTTATATCTGCTAACCCCAGTCTCCCACTCTACCCCTCCCCCAAGCCTTCCCTCCCTCTTGGCAATCACCAATCTGTTCTCATTTTTGTCATAGTTTAGATTCCTCATATAAGTGATAGCATGTGATATTTATTTTTCTCTTCTGACTTACTTCACCTAGTATAATAATCTCCAGTTGCATAAGTGTTGCTGCAAATGGCATTATATCATTATTTTTTAAGGCTGAGTAGTATTCCATTGTATATGTATGTATGTATATGTGTGTGTGTGTATACACATACGTGTGTGTGTATATATATATTACACACAAATGTATATACCATAACTTCTTTACACACACACACACACACACACACACACACACACACACTACATCTTCTTTAGCCATTCATATAAATAGTATGACATTGGTTAAGCCCACCATGAGAAGTGTAGTTAAAGACGAAAAGAAGACAAAGAACTGACTGCAGAAACACAAAAAGGACCAATCAGCCAATCAGAGGGAAAACCAAGTGTCCTGAAAACCTTATGTGGGAAGCATATAAAGGAAGAGGGGGCAGATTAGCTGGGTCACCACCACCCCCAGCTTCCAACTGAGAAGTTCTTGAAAGATGGGGGAGTTTGAAGTATTTCTCTGGAAAGAGTAATTGTTTCCTCAATCTTATGTATATTAACAGATAAATATGCAGCCTTGGTCTCTGCCTGAGGCTCTCAGTGTCGATAGGCAGCCTGAGCTGTTGCAGGGCAGGGGTCCATTTACCTCCTGTTGCTAGAATTCTCCAAGAAGCTGTCTCTGGCCCCACAACAGAAACACCTGCCCTGTGGCTCTGCTGAGGCCCACAGCCGCGCTCCCCAGAAGCACCACTGCTTAGAGTATGCACACCAAGAAATGTTGGGTAAGGAGTGAGTAAATGAATGAGGAAACAAATGGGCAAATTAAGAACAACTGAAGTTAGAAACTACAGTTAGTGAACAAGAAAGTGAAAGTGACAGGCAAATCCTGAGGCCTGGGAAAGAAAAAGCATGAAGGACTTGACCTTCGAGGTTTCCTGTGAGATTTGCATTGATCGTACCCCTGGCTGTCACCGCCTCAGAGTGTTTCTCCTCCCCTTGCCCTGCCAGACCCAGCTCCCTACTTCCCCTTTCTCATTCTACAAAGTTCCTATCTCTACCTGAGAGGTAGATGGACACAGGACATGGAGTGATACCACCTAGACTTAGGACCTAGTTCTACCAAATAGTAGTTGAATTAATATCCCAGTTTCCTAGGATTGTAGTGAAGTTTTTTTTTTTTTTTTTTAATAAAGCTCGTAAACTGTAAAGCACTATCCACATGAAGGGAAATTTATTTTCCACAGAACTGGGTAAATGCACACTATCAAATAGTATGGGGGGGTGGGGAAGAGAGCAGTAAATGATAGCTCTATGCGGAAGGAAATGTGGGAAGGTGGGGACACAGATCTACGTGAAGGCGGCAAAGCGAAAGGAAGCCAGGAAAGTCCAAGATGGCTGCCGGAAGTTGTCTTAGGATCACGGATCACTTCATCACCCCCTCATCCCCCAAGGTTTTAGTGAGCTCTCTGCATTCTTGAGATTCTTTGGAGGAGTGAATTTTATTTTCCCACGAGGCAATTAGCAGTTTTGAGGTAGGTGATGTGGAATAGAGGAGGCCATCTCCTGAGTGGAGACGTTGAGAAACCTGAGGCAAATGGCTTGGGAGAAGATGCAGACAGCACAGCAAAGGGCTATTGATAGGCCCTTGCTGAAGAGCGGAATTCAAACCTGAGAGTAGGAAAATCTCTGAGGGAAAAGCAAGCTCGGAGTAGGATTTAGGACACTCACTTTTATACAGTGTGAGGTGAATTATTTGGTATACATAATACAGACTACAGAACCTCAAAGGAGACTGAAGTAAGCTAGTAATTATCTACTGTTGCTGTTTCAGTCACCCAGTTGTGTCCAACTCTTTGCAACCCCATGGACTGGGGTCAGCACCCTGGCATCAGGCTTCCTTGTCCTTCACCAATTTCCAGAATTTGCTCATACTCATGCCAATTGAATCAGTGATGCCCTCCAACCATCTTGACCTCTGTCGTCCCCTTCTTCTCCTGCCTTGGATCTTTCCTATCATCAGCGTCTTTTCTAAACAGTCGGCTCTTCATTTCAGGTAGCCAAAGTATTAAGAGCTTTAGCTTCAACATCAGTCCTTCCAGTGAATATTCAGGATTCATTTCCTGTAGGATTGACTAGTTGGAGCTCCTCACAGACCAAAGGACTCTCAAGAGTCTTCTCCAACACCACAGTTCAAAGACATCAGTTCTTTGGCACTCAGCCTTCTTTATGGTCCAACTCTCACATCCATACATGACCACTGGTAAAATCACAGCTTTGACTATATGGACCTTTGTCAGCAAAATAATGTCTCTACTTTTTAATTCACTGTCCAGGTTTGTCATAGCTTTTCTTCCAAGGAGCAAGTGTCTTTTCATTTTGTGGCTGCAGTCACCATCTGCAGTGATTTTGGAGCGCAAGAAAATAAAGTCTCACTGTTTCCATTGTTTCCCTATCTATTTGCCATAAATGATGGGACTAGATGCCATGATCTTAGGTCTTTGAATGTTTCTTTCACCTTCATCAAGAGGTTCTTTAGTTCCTCTTCACTTTCTGACATAAGGGTGGTGTCATTTGCATACCTGAGGTTATTGATATTTCTCTCAGCAATCTTGATTCCAGTTTGTAAAGATCAGTTGCCATCTTTTACTTTCCTTTTATTATGCCTGTCTCTTTTCCCCTCCCCCTGCCCCTGCTTGAGGGTGGCTTGGCAGTTTCAGTGATCTAATCTAAACAGTTGTCTCCCCACCCCATCACTGGCAACCTCTCCCCTTGTGCCCCCAAAAGATCAGTTGCATCTTTTACTTTCCTTTTATTATGCCTGTCTCTTTTCCCCTCCCCCTGCCCCTGCTTGAGGGTGGCTTGGCAGTTTCAGTGATCTAATCTAAACAGTTGTCTCCCCACCCCATCACTGGCAACCTCTCCCCTTGTGCCCCCAGCAGCATTCATGTTTCTGGGAAAGGGGCTTCCATGACAGTGAAGACTGCATGAACTTCCACATGACCCCTTCCCAGCAGACTCCCATGCTGTAGTATTCACCCTGGCAGACAAAAAGGAAAAATGCAGGCACCATGAGGATAACCCAGAACAATGTACACAGTTTCCAACATAAACTCTGTAACTCAGGGCTCCCACTGCAGAACAGCCAATAACTTTTGCTGAACCATCCAAGCCAAAGGAAAAAGCAATCCACTGTGAAAGAACAAAGGCGGCCTCAGCCCAAGCCTGTACCTGCCAGTCAGGAGAGGCAGGAGACAGCACCTTCTGGTAAGCTTGGTCCTTGGAGGGCTGCCAACTGAGCTGTCCTGAGCATGACAAGGCAAAGGAAAGGCTGAACCAGCCCCAATCAATGAGAAACAGATCTGCCTAAAAATATTAATGAAGCAAAAGGTACAGTTAAATATCTGTGGTCAGGGTTTAGAATCCTTTGAGTCAATTAGTCATCAGAAGACAGGTTTCAAAACCTTCCTTTGGTTGTACCAGCAGACATTCCAAGAAAGGACTACCCTACTCCCATAGACTCTGCACTTGATCACACTGGAATAACTGCGAGGAAGCCTATTTGGGAGCAGAGGGATGGACTAGATGAGCCCATGAGGTCATATATTACAGGTCAGACAGGCAGTGCTGGTGAGACTTGTACCTGTGATGAGAAGGAATCTTTTGGTGAGGGAGCAGAAGCAAAGATCAGGAGAACAAAATCGGAGAAGAGGCCTTTTCACTTCTCAAGTATTTTTCAAGGTCTCCCTGAGAGCTGAGCACAGTGAGGGAAGGGTACAAAATAACATAGACCATCCTACCCCTCAAGGTACTTGTGTGTATATATATGTGTGTGTGTGTGTGTGTGTGTGTGTGTGTGTGTGTATAATATTATATCATATAGATTATATATATATATATATACACACACACCTATATTAGTGTGTATGTCTATGTGTGTGCTGTGTGTGATAAGTCACTTCAGTCGTGTCCAACTCTTTGTGATCCTATGGACTGTAGCCCACTAGGCTCCTCTGTCCACGGGATTCTCCAGGCAAGAATACTGGAGTAGGTTGCCATTTCCTTCTCCAGGGGATATTGCCAACCCAGGGATCAAATCCACGTCTCTTATGTCTCCTGCACTGGCAGACAAGTTCTTTACCACTAGTGCCACCTGGATCGTATATATATGCTTATTGATTGGATAAATGAGTGAAGGAATGAATTATTTACTTTCTTTGAAAGGAAATCCAGAGATCTGGGAGTCAATGTTCTTACCAAATAAAAATATACTTGTAGTATTAAGCTTGATTTAAGAGTGATGGGCTTGGAACTGCCCACTCAGTCATTGCAGTCATGAAAGAAATAATACTATTAATAACTATATTTATTGGGGAATTATTATATGCTTTATGAGGATGAATAGATCAGGACACAGTACATGTTTTGAGAAACAACTCTAAAAATCTCACTAGTTCAAGCCATAATCCAGTGAAATTGGTGTGAGCAGAGGCAGGAGTGCTATATTCTATATAATCACTCATAAACCCAGGCACCTTCCATATTGTGGCCTTGCTAAGCCTTGGCATCCTCCCCTGGGTCCTCTGCACCCACCCAGCAGCCAAAGAAAGAAAGGAAGGGGATAAAGAACCACAGTGAGGTTTTAGGGCAAAGGCTTAGACCATATAGCATATATCACTTCCAACCAAATTACATTCACCAGAATTTCATTCATGGCCTCATTTAGATGCAAGGAGACTAAGAAATGTATTCATTTGGTGACTCCGGAAGAAGAGGAAACAGATTTGTTGTTTTTCTAGAAAGTGTCTTCTACAGTGCATTATCTCATTTAGTTCTCAAGTGCGTGAAAGTCGCTTAGTCATGTCTGACTCTTTGGACCCCATGGACTATACAATACTCTAGGCCAGAATACTGGAGTGGGTAGCTTGTCCCTTCTCCATGGGATCTTCCCAACCCAGGAACTGAACCAGGGTCTCCTGCATTGCAGGTGGATTCTTTACCAACTGAGCTATCAGGGAATCCCAAGACAACCTTACAAAGGTTCTCGAGACAACTCTGTAAAGCAAGTACAACTAATGCTAAAAGAGCAAACTCAGCCTCAGAGAGGAAAGTACTACCCACGGAACAAATGATAGAACTGAGAGTCAGTCTTAGATTTGACTCTAAAACATGTGCTCCAGACCCACTAAACTATGATTTTTTCATAATTAAGATTCAATTACGTTACACTATTCCTCCCTCTTCCTTCCTGCCGCACCAATCCTCACTATGCTGATTTTGGCTCTCCTGGATGTAAAATCCTGGGGATAAGTGGCTATTTGGCACCAAAACATTCATTATCTTATCTATTCTCCATTGTACTCCCGTGTGGTAGGTATTATTATTACTAGCTCTACTTTACCAGGGAGGAAACTGAGATTAGATAGGTTATATAACTTGGCCATGAACATGAACAGCTAATGAGAGGCACATTTGAACACTGTATCTCACTCTTTGGCCTGCAACTTTGGAAGACTTTTCCCTGAAAAAATTTTTTAAATGATAACAACAAAAAAATTGAATCCTAAAAAAAAAAAAAAAAAGTGCAACGACCCACTTTTCCATGAACTATCCAAAGGTGTTTGGCATTGATGACACCAAGGTCAGGTAGCTTCTTCCTCCTCAAGCCTGACATCATCTTTAAGGTTAGGAAAATCAAGATTATGCAGCATCTTCTGGTCTTAGGATTGATAGTGAGGTTGGCATGTCAAGTCTTAAAGAAGGTCTTCTAGCCAAAACCATCCAGGAAGTGAAGAATCAGATAAATAAGAAGGCTGATGCAAGGCTAGGGAAGCACTCCAGACTCAGCTAGGGGTGGGCTCTCCAGGCCAACAGCATGATTCACAGCTGGGTCGCTGGGTGCTGACGGGGAAGCAGCAGCCAGAGCGGGCTTTGTCTGCTGGGCCCTCTTCCTTTCTCTCCCCTCCTCACCCAAACCTGACCAGGCCACCCTCTCCCTGATTCACTAGCTCATGAAGTTTGTTCCTTCATCACACTTTCCTTGGGCATCCAAGTGTCATCAGATGCCATGCACTGATCCCTAAGGGGAGAAAACAGGAGACCAAGCTAATTAAAACTGTCACACTGTAAAGAAAAAATTCCTGATGATAATAATAATGCCACCAGAGGACTTGGGCAGACTGGCAGATGAAAGGGAAAAACCAACAGTGGGTTGGGAGCCTCTGGCATGTTTGCCTTGTAGTATCTTTTATTACGCAAGCCACAGTGGTCTTAGGAGCACAGGGTCGTGCCCCACACCCTGTGGAATGGGTGCCAGCTCCCCGATTCTTTCCCACAACGGCAGTCTCAGATTTTCCTTCTTGAGATCTCATTCACCCTCCTCATATAGTCTCTCACGTCTGGCTTCGTGCGATTGAGTGCCACCAGCAGGGATCGCTTTTCAAGATGGGAATAATCTTTCCTTTTGGAAACTTTAAGCTTGTTTATTCCCATAACCAATGAGGCAACTGGGGTGAGACGGATGAGAACACTGACCCAGGTCACGCTGATGGTTGAGAGGAGTCCAGGTCCCCAGGATTCTAACCTAGGAGTCTTTTTTGTTTAGTTTTAACTGTTTATTTTATATTGGAGTATAGCTGATTAACAGTGGAAGAGTTTCAGGTAGACAGCAAAGGGATTCAAGCATACACATACATATATCCATTCTCCTCCAAACTCCCACACCACCTAAGCGTGGTGCAGAAAGTACACGAGACGGTTATATATTGTAATCTATTCCTCATAAACAAACAACAGCAACGGAAAAGCACCCTATCAAAAGACACAGAGGCAAAGACTTTCCACACTGTTCCTGTTGGATTTGGGTGCCTGAGAAGCTGGCACTAAGTTGGCACTTAGAAGCTGTCTCTAAGTTTCACTACAGCCCTCCTCGCTCTCCCTCTCAAGCTCTTTTGGAAATCCAAGTCATAAATTTCTACATCAGTGCAAACAAGCTGAATTTACCTGCCACTTACCTCAGGAGTCTATCTTCTGTCCTAATTCCCACAGCAATGAACTCAGGGTACCCACTCCCCGCCCACCTCCTACCTCACTCACACCCTGCCAGCAATCTAAGATCTTTATATTTACTGGCCCTCTGTGACCTTTCAACATTGTTTTTTTAATTTGTTGGCATATGGTTGCCTTACAGTGCTGTGTTAGTTTCTGTTTTACAGCAAAGTGAATCCCCTCTCCTCCACTTTCAAATTTCTGTCTCTAACAGTGGAAGAAAATCACCCTTTATCCACACACTTAGAAATTTTCAAAATCTGAATAAAGTCTCAGATGGCTTCACCGGGTCTTGTGTAAATGGACCTCTGCCAACCTCTGCCCTCTCCCCCAAAATTCTGCCCAGCCATCTCCATACTCCTGCCACGCTGGCCTCTGTTTAGGTTTTCAGAAGATGACAAGTTCTCTCTTGCCCTTTGCTCTCTGACATCCCATTTCCTCTGACAGAGTCTCGCCCACAGCCCACCATCCTCCCATCTGCCAGTGGCAAACTTCTACACATATATCAAGACCCAGTTTACGCGTCACTTCCTCAAGGAAATCTTCCCTGATGCCTGTCATCGGGTTAGATCCCCCGCTATATGCTGTCAGATAATCCTGTACTTTTCCTTTATACCCTTTATCATAAATGTGATTCTGAAATTACTTTTATAATTTTCACTTACTGTCTGCATCCCCGAGACCATAGGTAAGATCTGTGAGCAAATGCCCAGGAAGGATTGATACTGTACACACACACATTTTAATTACTCACAGGAAACTTAGCTGCTAGGCCTTATCATATAATTACTTGGATATATATGGAAGCACCTGGTGGGAATATAAATCCTTTTGTGGCAGAAACCCCTACAGTGATGGATACATAATAAATGTTTATTGAATGAATGAGTAGATGGATTGATGTTGGTAAAGCCTTCATAAATACTTGAAGGGAGAGAGGGGTGTTAGTTTGCTAGCAAACTCTTGACAACAGATAAAAAACATTGCTAGTGCACAAGTATAGGCTACCTTTTTTCTTTTCATACAAAAACATGCTTTGTTTTCCTTTCTTTCAAGGAACTTCTGTATTAACTTCGTATTTTACAGAACCAAAACACAGTGGATTAAATAAAACAACACATGCTTATTACTGCTAAGTTTCTGTGCACAGGTCCAGTAGTCCAGGCACAGTTTAGTTAGATCTTTCACTTGGGGTCTCAGAAGACTGCAATTAAGGTGATGTTCAGGGCTGAATATGTATCAGAGGCTCAACTGGAGAAGGACTTCCTTCCAAGATCTCTCAGGTTGTGGTAGGATTTATTTCCTTGTGACTTTCAGATTCATGGCAGCTTGATTCTTCAAAGCCAGTAACAGCAGGAGGAAGAAGCTCTAGCAAGATGAGGCTGTATTTTTATTTAGTTACCTACGTGTAATCACATCCCCTTTACTACATTTCATTGCTTAGAAACAAGTTACAGGTGCCTCCCACAATCCAGGATGCAAGGCGATTACATAAAAGTGTAAATTCTAGAAAGTGGGAACCAGAGGGCTTATACTACAGTCTGTCTGACATAGTGTTAACTCTGGCCCCCAAGGATTCACATCCGTCTTACACTCAAACTGCATTCTCCTCTCTTTCAATATTTCCAGGAGTTTCATCCCATGATAGAATTAGCTTCACCATTTCATTATCTACGCCAGATCCAGGTGAGGGTGAGGTGCCCAGGTATAGTCTGCTAAGTTTAAGTCTTGTGTCACAGTTCCTCTCCTTCTGTGGAACTATGAACCTAACAAAACAGGTTATGTATTTCAGAATATTCAAAATATGATGATGGGACAGGCATTGGATAATAGTACAGAAGTTCTAATTCAAGGCTAAAATGAATGATTAAAAAGGTCTATCATAGTTTTATAATCCAACTAGTCAAATGCTCAAAGATGGTTGGTAATATTTTAAGAGGTAGGGGATAATTCTCTGTGCTTCTTGGCTCTGTCTTCTGGGCTCTTGATTCCACTTTCTGTGTCCTTCTTTTTTCATAGAAGGTAGCACATGTCTGCAGCTGAATAATTTATCAGCCTGCTTCTTGCCAGAAAAACTGGGTAAGGGCGGTGTTTCAGCAGCCTTCTTTCATCGTGCATTCTCCGTCCCCCTCAGTTCATTCTGGCAGTGTTTCTGCTGAAATATTTTCTCAATAATTGTGTGGGTCTCCCTTGGATTTCATTGGCATCCACTCATCCATTCTAAGAGACAAAAGCTACACCCACAAATATTTTCAAGATAATCCTTCTCCCATCTTTATCTCCTGCAGAGATTGCTGGGATACAATACCACTTATGTTTCTAGAAGCCCTGTAACTTAAGAAGATCTTGAAATGGTCCTTTGGGTCAGATTGAATAGTCTGACCTTTGGATTTTTTTTTTTTTTTGAAGTTTTAGCAAAAGATTGTGTAATTGAACACTCAGCTTTTTCTCTGTGCCACACTTTTGACAGCCATTTCTCACTTTTAACATTTTTTTACCATCTGGAGAGGCGAAAAATTTTGAAATCAAGTTCTGGCTCTTTTTTGTTGAACAGCTCTTTCCTCGATGTATCCCTCTCTCACATCTTACTACAGGAAGCAAGAAGAAATCAGACAGCATCTTCAACACTTTGCTTGGAAACTCCTTCACTAAATTACCAAGTGCATCAGTTGCAAGTTGTACTTTCCACATAATTCCAGTAGACAATTTTGCTACGTTTTCTGCCTACTACAAAGCAAGGATCCCACTTCCTTCAATTTTCAATAACTTATTCTTCATTCTCTTTTGAAAATGAAGCACACTCAAAGCCCAAATTTACACTAACGGTTCCAAGCAAAGTATGGCTTTCTCTACCATGTTCCTCAAAATCCTTCTAGCCATCAACTGCTATCTAGTTCAAAGGCTACTCCCACATTTGTGGATATTTGTACAGCAACACTCACTTTTAGGTACCAAAATATGCATTAGTTGTCCATTGCTACGTAACAATACATGTTTATTATATCACAGTTTCTCTGGGTCAGGAGTCTTGGTGTAGCTTACCTAGGTCTTCCACTTGTTGCTGTTGTTTGGTCAATCAGTTGTGTGTGACCCCATGGACTGCAATACGCCTGGCTTCCCTGTCCATCACCATCTCCTGGAGCCTGTTCAAATTCAGTTCCATTGAGTCAGTGATGCCACCCAACCATCTCACCCTCTGCTGTCCCCTTCTCCTTCTGCCTTCAATCTTTCCCAGCATCAGGGTCTTCTCTAATGAGTTGGCTCCTTGCATCAGGTGGCCAAAGTATTGGAGCTTCACCTTCAGCATCAGTCCTTCCAATGAATATTCAGGTTTGATTTCCTTTATGATTGATTGGATTGACCAGTTATATAATACATTGGTAAATGTGTTTCCCTGATTTCTGTGAGTCATTCAAGTAAATTGTCAAAGCTCTGAAGTGGATTGTGGGAATCCTTATTGATAATCAAGTAGTTTCCTTTATGATTGATTGGACTGACCAATTATATAATACATTGGTAAATATGTTTCCCTGATTTCTGTGAGTCATTCGAGTAAATTGTCAAACCTATGAAGTGGGTTATGGGAATCCCTATTGATAATCAGAAGCATAAATGACATGGGACTTGTGACTGGCATCTGCAGTTGGGGAGTGCATGTCTTGTGGGACCGAGTCTTTAACCTATGGGATCTGATGCTGTCTCCAGATGGAGAGTGTCAGAATTGAGTTCAATTGTAGGACACACAGCTGGTGTCACAGAGAACTGCTTGATGTGTGGAGAGCCCTCACATCTGGTGTCAGAAGTGAAGTGAAGTGTGGTAGTAAAGGAGAAACACAGGGGAGTTTTTATTTTACAAGAAGGATCTGCTTCCAAGCTTCTTCAGCTTGTTGGCAGAATTAATTTCCTTGCAGCTCTAGATTTCAAGGCAGCTTGCTTCTTTAAAGTCAGAGTGAAAGAGGGAGGCTCTAGAAAGATGGACACTACACTCTTATGTAATTACCTGCAAAGAAAATCACATACATCCATCACCTTTGCCACATTTCACTATTCAGAAACAAATCACAGTCCCAGCCAACAGTTGAGGGGAAGTGATTACCAAAGGCATGAATACCAGATCAGTGGCTACACAGGTCTACCTGCCACGGCACTCTAAGACAAGGGGATGATATATACGTGTATATAGCCCTGTATGTGTGTGTGTTAGTCACTCAGTCATGTTTGACTCTGTGATCCCATGGACCAGGCTCTTCTGTCCATGGGATTCTCCAGGCAAGAATACTGAATTGTATTGCCCTGTCTTCCTCCAGGGGATCTTCCTGACCCAGGGATTGAACCTGTGTCTCCTGCATTAGCAGATAGATTCTTTATCACTGAGGCACCTGCGAAGTTAAACAACAAAACAGGACATCCAGTAGGAGGAGGTCCAGAGTTCTCCCTCAGGCCTGGGAAGCTTTGTACTTATTGTTCTTAATGGAGATGGCCTCTAGGCAATTTAGGAAACTTGCCTTAAGCCAGTCAGATAAAACCAGAGATAGCCTGGACTATAGCTTCCTCACCAGAGTCTTAATTCATTTCTGCTGTTTTTTTTACATTTTAAAACATCACTTTTTTAGTAGTAAGATTTTTGTTGTTGTTTTTAATTTACTTATTTATTTAACTGTGTTGGATTTTAGTGCAATACTTGGGATCTTTGCTGTTCTCCAGGATGCTTGGGCTTAGCTGCCCTGTGGCATGTGGTATCTTAGTTCTTAGACCAGGGACCAAACTCCCAACTCCTGTATTGCAAGGTGATTCTCAACCACTGGACCACCAAGGGAAAAATTGAACTATTGTTATTACCCATATTATGTATTTTATTATGTTCTGTTCAGTTCAGTTGCTCAGTTGTGCCCAACTCTTTGCAACCCCATGAACAACAGCACTCCAGGCCTCCCTGTCCATCACCAACTCCCAGACTCTACCCAAACCCATGTCCATCGAGTTGGTGATGCTATCCAGCCATCTCTGTCCTCTGTCATCCCCTTCTCCTCCTGCCCCCAATCCCTCCCAGCATCGGAGTTTTTCAAATGAGTCAGCTCTTCGCATCTGGTGGCCAAAGTATTGGAGTTTCAGCTTCAACATCAGTCCTTCCAGTGAACACTCAGGACTGATTTTTAGGATGGACTGGTTGGATCTCCTTGCAGTCCAAGGGACTTTCAAGAGTCATCTCCAACACCACAGTTCAAAAGCGTCCATTCTTCGGCACTCTGCTTTCTTTATAGTCCAACTCTCACATCCATACATGCCCACTGGAAAAACCATAGCCTTGACTAGACAGGCCTTTGTTGGCAAAGTAATATCTCTGCTTTTGAATATGCTATCTAGGTTGACCATAAGTTTTTTTTTTTCCCAAGGGATAAGCATCTTTTAATTTCATGGCTGCAATCACCATCTGCAGTGATTTTGGAGCCCCCCAAAATAAAGTCAGCCACTGTTTCCACTGTTTCCCCATCTATTTGCCATGAAGTGATGGGACCAGATGCCATGATCTTCATTTTCTGAATGTTGAGATTTAAGACAACTTCTTCACTCTCCTCTTTCACTTTCATCAAGAGGCTCTTTAGTTCTTCTTCACTTTCTGCCATAAGGGTGGTGTCACCTGCATATCTGAGGTTATTGATATTTCTCCCGGCAGTCTTGATGCCTGCTTGTGCTTCATCCAGCCCAGCATTTCTCATGATGTACTCTGCATATAAGTTAAATAAGCAGGGTGACACTATACAGGCTTGATGTACTCCTTTTACTATTTGGAACCAGTCTGTTGTTCCATGTCCAGTTCTAACTGTTGCTTCCTGACCTGCATATAGGTTTCTTAAGAGGCAGGTCAGGTGGTCTGGTATTTCCATCTCTTTCAGAATTTTCCACAGTTTATTGTGATCCATGCAGTTAAAGGCTTTAGTATAGTTAATAAAGCAGAAGTAGATGTTTTTCTGGAACTCTCTTGCTTTTTCAATGACTTAACAGATGTTGGCAATTTGATCTCTGGTTCCTCTGCCTTTTCTAAATCCTGCTTGAACATCTGGAAGTTCACAATTCATGTATTGCTGAAGCCTGGCTTGGAGAATTTTGAGCATTACTTTACTAGCGTGTGAGATGAGTGCAATTGTGCAGTAGTTTGAACATTCTTTGGTATTGCCTTTCTTTCCAGTCCTGTGGCCACTGCTGAGTTTTCCAGATTTGTTGACATGTTGACTACAGCACTTTCACAGCATCATCTTTCAGGATTTGAAATAGCTCAACTGGAATTCCATCACCTCCACTAGCTTTGTTCACAGTGATGCTTCCTAAGGACCACTTGACTTCACATTCCAGGATATCTGGCTCTAGGTGAGTGATTACACCATCATGGTTATCTGGGTTGTGAAGATCTTTTTTGTATAATCCTTCTGTGTATTCTTCCCACCTCTTTTTAATATCTTCTGCTTCTGTTAGGTACATACCATTTCTGTCCTTTATTGAGCCCATCTTTGCATGAAATATTCCCTTGGTATCTCTAATTTTCTTGAAGAGATCTCTAGTCTTTTCCATTTATTTATTTATTATATATATATTTATTATATTATCACTATTAATTTTGTTATACAGGGATTAGTATACATGTCTAAGCCTCTGTGCTAGACGGTACACTTCCTGAGGACAAGCTTTCCTTTTTAATTAATCTGTCTATGTCTCCAAATTGCTCAACACCTGTGAAATGCACTAAGAGAAAGCTCACTGTCTATTTTTTGCTATTGGTGGACAAACAATAAATGTACCTTGTGATCAGATCATCTACATCCCAGTAAGACATTTATACTTTACTTCCCCCAGTTTCCCCATTATTCTTAAATTGAAAAAATTAATTGAATAATTTTTTTCTTGTATGTGTGCGTATTTTAATTTATTTTTTTATTTTTTTTAAATTTTTTCATATAAATTTATTTATTTTAATTGGAGGCTAATTACTTTTTACAATATTGTATTGGTTTTGTCATACATCAACATGAATCCACCATGGAGCCACGAGTGTACACGTGTTCCCCAACTTGAATGCCCCTCCCACCTCCCTCCCTGTACCATCCCTCTGTGAAATTTAAATTCATGTTTGGCTATAGACCCTAGATTTTAAGAAGAAGAGGTCTTGCTAAACAGAGGAGTGTAAAGGAAAGGGGAGAATGTTTGTAACCTGTCTTAAGAGAACACCATATTTTCAAGTGCTTTAGAGGTGGTGATGTTGTTGTTTAGTGACTCAGTCATATCCAACTCTTTGCAGCCCCGTGGACTGTAACATGCCAAACTTCCCTTTCCTTCACTAGCTCTCAGAGTTTGCTCAAATTCATATCCATTGCATTGATGATGCCATCCAACAATCTCATTCTCTGTCGTCCCCTTCTTCTGCCTTCAGTCTTTCCCAGCATCGGGGTCTTTTCCAGTGAGTTGGCTCTTTGAATCAGATGGGCAAAGTATTAGAGCTTCAGCTTCAGCA
The DNA here is from genome assembly GCA_006408675.1 of Madoqua kirkii. Lineage (NCBI taxonomy): Eukaryota > Metazoa > Chordata > Mammalia > Artiodactyla > Bovidae > Madoqua > Madoqua kirkii. Next base: position 25,249 of record SJYC01116625.1, on the reverse strand, counting down.
TCAGTCCTTCCAATGAATATTAAGGGTTGATTTCCTTTAGGATTGATTTGGTTTGATCTTGAAGTCCAAGGGACTCTCAAGAGACTTCTCCAGCACCACAGCTTTAGAGATAGTATCTATTTTTATACAGAAGGGATTTTTTAACGTATCAGGTGAGCCAGCTGTCAGCAGGCAAGTGCTTCTCAGGAGGTTCTCCTTGCAAACCCTTCTTGTCCACCATATTTAGCCCATCTTCTGGCCAAGGGAGAGTCCCCGTGGAGTAGGTAACTTCAAAGAGGCGGCACAGTGAACAGGAATCTCAAATATCTTACCTGAAAAAACCAGCATATGAATCTGATGGCACTCAGTCTAAAAAGTAATAGAAGTACCTCCCACTTCTATTTGATCTGTTTGATCTCCAAGGAACACTGCAGTTCTATCTGTTGTGATGGGGAACATCAGGATGAAGGGCCAGCAGGTCTGGATTTAAGTGTTCCTTTCCTGTCACTTCCTAGCTGTCTGACTTGCAGTAATTAACCTGCTCCCTCTGACCTTCAGTTTCCACCTAGATCTGTCCTTCCGTCTGAACAAGCACATTGCAAAATTCAAAGGAGGAAATGAGGGAATGGCCAGGTGAGCTTTTTGTGAACTGTAAAGAGATATGAAGATGTTAGGTCTATATTTTAAAGTATCCCATCAATCATATTATTTCATTAGCATAGGCCATTTCCCACAAGCTAGTACACATCTCAGAAATTTGGCTGAATTATGTTAGCACATCAAATACATACCTGATTACTGGGTCCCTGTGCAGGCACCCTGTGAAACCATCTACTATAACAGTTTATAATATGCCATCAGAAGCAGCTAGACCTGAATTTGAATCACACTTACATAAGCTAGGATTTGAAAAAAGACAGTTTAATTTCCTGGTTTTCTCTGGTGGTAGGTGGTAAAGAATCAACCTGTTAAGCAGGAGACATGGGTTCGATTACTGGGTTGGGAATATCCCCAAGAGAAGGAAATGCCAACCACTCCAATATCTTGCCTGGATTCTTCCCATGGACAGAGGAGGATGGCGAGCTACAGTAGACTGTAGACTCTTTTGGGGTCACAAGAGTTGGATGCAACTTAGCAACTAAGCAGCAACAGCAACTTTTAAGTTCCTAGTCTCAATTTCCTAATCTGCAAAGCAGAATTATATATTAAAAAAATAATAACAGTACCTATGTTATGGATTGAATGCTGCATCCCGTCAAATTCATATGTTGAAGTCCTACCCCTGGAGCGATGATATTTGGAGATGAGGCCCTAGGATTAAGTGAGCTCATGAGGCTAATGTTCTCACGATGGTACTAGCATCCCTGTTAGAAGAGACACTGGTGGACTCCACCACCGTTCTAGTCCTTAACCTGATTTCCTCAAACCCACTTCTCACTCCCCTGCTGTGTATTCAGGGTATTAGCATCAGGGGTCTGTGTTTACCAGGTTCCAGTGTCCCTTGGACTGACCAAATTCAGCTAACGTAAGGCACTGGGAGGAAAAGTGGAAAATAAGGGTGTTTGTCTTTCTTTCTTTGTTCCAAAGAGCAGCTGTGTCTCTCTAAGCTCATCTTCCCCCAGGCAGCCCACGAAGGTTTCAGCTTTCAGCTTCCGATGGGCAACCCGGCCCCTAGCATCCATCTCATAACACTACCTCCTCCCTTTGCCCTCGCAGTCCTAGGGGGTCAGCGGCTTCTTCTGTTGTTCATCTCTGTTTCCTCACTGTTTCCTGCTGGCTTTTCAGTTTTTCTAACACTCATGTAGTGAATTTCTTGGTTTAAGTCTCTGGTTCTATACCCAGAGTGTCTTCCATCTTCCAGTGAATGTCTACTCTCGCAGGTTGTCTTAGTCTGCTCAGGGTGCCACAACGAATACCATCGACCAGGAGGAGCAAACAATGGAAATTCATTTGCTCACAGTTCTGGTGAATGGTAGTCCAAGATCAGAGTGCCAGCGTGGTCCAGTTGAGACTGTCTTCCTGGTTTGCATTTGTTTGCATTTCTGCAGAATGTCTAGTGGCAGAGGAAAGAGAGAGAGAGAGAGAAAGTTAAGGAGGGAGAGAGAGAGGGTGTGTGTATGCTCTCCACTGGGATTAATGTTAATTAATTGAAGATTACTTTTAGTTATATGAGAGGTCCTGGTTAATTAAACATTTTGTACAAAATTGTTTAAGATAATGATGAGTTATTGTTCTGTTAGTGGCAGATCTTACTCATTGTAAGACCTCCTGAGTGTCATCACATGTCTAATATACGTATCACATAAATATCCCCATTTCATTCCAGATAATTTCTACCATTTTCCATTTTTTCCTGTCTACTTAATGGCCTTCGCCCCTAACAACTGAGGGTGCCAGGATATGTTTCAGAACATCGTAATCCAGGGGCATGCCCGGCCACCTCTCCACTGTAAACCCTCTGCTACAAGCACAGAAGACCACCCACCAGTTCCTAGTGGGCCATCCTTTCATAATTAGCTGAGATCAGTCACACTGCCCTTCGCAGGGAATATCCTCCAAACCCAGGACCAGCTCTTTGTCGCCTCCTCTGTGAAGCCTTGAGCCCAGCTCACTAACAGAACGAATCACTTCCTCCTCCATGCCCTTAATAGTCCCTTGGTTCCTAAGGTTACCTCGAGGACTATGCGGCCACATCCTTGTTCACGGGGTGCACATCCTCTTGCCCCACCAGCCATGGTCAGTGGCTCAGAAGCACAGAATCTGAAGGCTGAATCCTAAGGGGAAGAGGCTCCATGCACTGGGGGGTGATGGTTTAGATCTCAAGAGAGCTAAGTCTCGGCTGTGAATTTAGACAAGCAAAATCATCGTTTTGAGTGTCAGGTGTCCTTCTGGCAAGAATAGGGACAGCGAGAACAAACCAAGTCTGAGAGTCACCTTAAGAGTTAAATTAAATTAAATCATCCGTATCACATGCTGGTGGCATGTGATTTTTACTAAAGGCTGCTCTCTGCCCTTCTCTCCTGTAGCTGACCTCAGGCCAGTGAGTCCCAGGAGTCATGTCAGACCCAGTGCAGGGGCAAAGGGCCGGAGAGGAAATATTTTAGGTTTTATAGGCATATTTGGTCATTTTCGCTTATTGTTTATTTACTTAACAACTCTCTGAAGATGTTAAAAAATCACTGGGCAGTTTACAAACACACCCTTGGGCAGATTCGAGCTATAGGCCAAAGTCCTCTGACCCCATTCTAGTAAACTGTTTGTACTCAGCCTTAGCCTGAAGCTGCCCCTTACTGCTTCTTTTCTTATTTTACTTTCCTTCTTTTTCCTTCCCTTTCATTTCACCCATGTCCCTTCAGTGTAGGAGTTAAGACCAAAAGTGTGTGATCATATAGGCCTGGATCCAAATCCTTGCCCCGCTGCCAACTAGTGGGAGCAAGTTACTTAATGCATCTGAGTTTCTGTTTCAGCTCCTTTCACACAGCCCTGTGCAAACCTCCTGCTAGAGCTGGTGTGAAGGCTGTGCTGTGGATTGACGGAGCCATGTGTGATCATCTGTGGTGAGCAAACACTACAGGTCCACCTCCTCACTCTCCCGCACTGGTCATTAAGTGCTTGCCAGCCCGCCACTGCACTAAGGGCTGTGTTCCCTCATTCCACTTGCTTCCTTGGCTGCCCCTGTTTCTAGTTTCACACTGTATGGAACTCATGATGTACCCAGAGGAATCCTGAGAAAGGAAACGTTCTCTCCCAGGAAAATCTCAACATAAGATCTCCACAATTCACACCCCCACTTAGCTACTGTTGTGTCTTCAGGCTCCACTCCAGTTCTGTTGAAAAGCATTTGCATTTCACAAGGAGGACTCCAGGCTTTCCCATAAGGGCTAACACAGAAAAGATGGATCGCTCTGGGGGTTACTGAAATGCTCAGAACATCAGGAGGCTTCCAGCCAGATGAAAGCAGTTGGAGTTTTTGAAGCTGTCTTGTATTAATAGAATCGACAGGTTCTGTTAATCCACTCAAGAGGAAGAAAGACTTGGTGAGTGGGAAATCTCAACTGAGCTGGATGAGCATTTCGGACTGAAAAATCCCTGGGAAATGTTCTTCTTAATGCGTGTTAGTTGATCAGTGGTGTCTGACTCTTTGTAACCTCATGGACTATAGCCAGCCAGGCTCCTCTGTCCATGGAACTCTGCAGGCAAGAATACTAGAGTGGGTTGCCAGTCCCTTCTTCAGGGGATCTTTTCAACCCAGGGATCAAACCTGGGTCTGCTGCACTGCAAGCAGATTGTTTAACTGTTTGAGCCACCGGGGCCTTTCTTCCTAATAGTGGGGCATTAAAGTTGTAATTATACACTGGTTGGGGGCAGAGAGAGGCATAGAATGAAATATTCTTTTCCTCCTTGATTATTAATCTTTTGAGTTCACTATTTCTTCCAAAAGATACAGATGTAAGACTTAGATTATCTTTGCAAAATCCTTTGCTTTTTTAAAATTTAACTTGTTTTAGTTCACTTTAACAAGCTGTTGAATGCTCTGTCAGCTAGAAGTTGTATCTGTCTTCTAGCCTCAGAGATCAGAAAGGAGAGTGGTTTTAAGCAGATACAACTTTATTTCTGTCTTGTGAGAGAAGTCTGGGCAGTCTAGGGCTGGTATGATGGCTCTTTATTTTTATCTTCCTCAAACCATAGCTCAGGGCTTCATCCTCAAAATTTCCTTCTAGCCAAGATGACTGCCAAAGCTTTTTGCCATATGCACCTTCTTGAGAGAAAGGAAGAAAAAGGAAAGAGGAAACTGTATAGGTGCTTCTTTGGAGATTTCTTTAGAATTCTTTAGAATTCTCACCCAACCCCTACTTTAGTCCCTTTGAGCATCCTTAGATGTAAGAGAGGCTGGGAATCAGGCAGCCTTGGAGCTGAGCACATCACTGCCCAAAATAAAGTCTGGGCTCACTCTCCAACAAGGAGTGACAAGAGTTATTGGGTGGATAAGTGGTAGTGTTGGTCATAAATGACTCTGTGTATGTGGCGAAGAAGAAGTTGCTCAGTCGTGTCCGACTCTTTGCGACCCCATGGACTGTAGCCTATCAGGCTCCTCAGGCTCCTCTGTCCATGGGATTTTCCAGGCAAGACTGCTGGAGTGGACTGCCATTTCCTTCTCCAGGGGATCTTCCCGACCCAGGAATTGAACCCCGGTCTCCCGCATTGCAGGCAGACACTTTACCGTCTGAGCCGCCAGGGGAGCCCCGTGTATGGGGTAGGGGAGACGTGTGTGTGTGTGTGTGTGTGTGTGTGTGTGTGTGTGTGTGTGTGTGTGTGTGACTCCTCTGTCCATGGGATTTTCCAGGCAAGACTGCTGGAGTGGACTGCCATTTCCTTCTCCAGGGGATCTTCCCGACCCAGGAATTGAACCCCGGTCTCCCGCATTGCAGGCAGACACTTTACCGTCTGAGCCGCCAGGGGAGCCCCGTGTATGGGGTAGGGGAGACGTGTGTGTGTGTGTGTGTGTGTGTGTGTGTGTGTGTGTGTGTGTGTGTGTGTGGTGTTTGGAATGAGAGTATTTTTCAAATTAAGAAAAGGATTAAGACGTCCTCTAGCTTGGAAAATGTTCAGTCTAGCCAACAAAACTCACTCCAGGGCTTCCCTGATAGCGCAGTGGGAAAGAATCCACCTGCCAGTGGTAAAGAATCTGCCTGAAGGAGACTCAGGTTTGATCCCTGATCCAGGAAGATCCCACCTGCCGAGGAGCAACTAAGCCCGTGTACCACAGCTACGGAGCCTGTGCTCTAGAGCCTGGGAGCTGCAATAAGTGAGCCCATGTGCTGAAACTACAGAAACCTGTGCACTTGAGAGCCTGTGCTCGGCAGCAAGAGAGCCCCCTGCAATGAGAAGCCTGCCTATCACAGCTAGACAGGAGCCCCCGCCAGTGACAGCTAGAGAAGAGCTTGCACAGCAATAAAGACCAGCACAGCCAAAAATAGATAAATAACATCATTAAAAAAAAAATCTTACACACATGCTCACATGCACACACATGCACAGGCTTATACACAGCAAGCCTGGAAGAGGTGAAATAAATGAATGAAAGGCACAGAAACTGACCCCTGGAAACACTATGTTAATTCATGCTGCCAGTGCTCAAAGGCAAACTGTCACCACGCTGTCTGCTTGGTTGGTTTCCCCCAGATGGGTCTAGAATTTGTGTGAATGTGTTTGTGTGCATGTTTGTGAGCATACTCATAGTTGATGTTAAGACAGAAGTGAGGTGACAGTGAAATGAAGGACTCTTTCTCAATTTGTTTCTAATTCTCTCCTTTTATGTGCTGATTGTGTGTGTGTGTGTCTGTCACTTCAGTCAGTTGTGACTCTTTGCAGCCCCATGGACTGTAGCCTGTCAGGCTCCTCTGCCCACGGGATTTTCCAGGCAAGAATACTGCAGTGGGTTGCCATTTCCTCCTCCAGGGGATCTTCCTGATGGGAACTGAAACTGCATCTCCTGCCTCTCCTGCACTGAGGCAGATTCTTTACCACTGAGCCACTGGTGAAACCCTATGCTCTGATGACATTGAATTAAAAAAAGCATTGCTATGCCATTCAGTTCAGTTCATTTCAGTTCAGTTGCTGAGTCATGTCCGACTCTTTGCGACCCCATGAATCACAGCACGCCAGGCCTCCCTGTCCATCACCAACTCCCAGAGTTCACTCAGACTCGTGGCCATCGAGTCAGTGATGCCATCCAGCCATCTCATCCTCTGTCGTCCCCTTCTCCTCCTGCCCCCACTCCCTCCCAGCATCAGAGTCTTTTCCAATGAGTCAACTCTTCGCATGAGGTGGCCGAAGTACTGGAGTTTCAGCTTTAGCATCATTCCTTCTAAAGAAATCCCAGGGCTGATCTCCTTCAGAATGGACTGGTTGGATCTCCTTGCAGTCCAAGGGACTCTCAAGAGTCTTCTCAACACCACAGTTTAAAAGCATCAATTCTTCGGTGCTCAGCCTTCTTCATAGTCCAACTCTCACATCCATACATGACCACTGGAAAAACCATAGCCTTGACTAGACGGACCTTAGTTGGCAAAGTAATGTCTTGCTTTTGAATATGTTGTCTAGGTTGGTCATAACTTTTCTTCCAAGGAGTAAACATCTTTTAATTTCATGGCTACAATCACCATCTGCAGTGATTTTGAAGCCCCCAAAAATAAAGTCTGACACTGTTTCCACTGTTTCTCCATCTATTTCCCACGGAGTGATGGGACTGGATGCCATGATCTTTGTTTTCTGAATGTTGAGCTTTAAGCCAACTTTTTCACGCTCCTCCTTTCTTTTTTTTTTACTTTATTTTTATTTATTTTTTAAATTTTTTAATTTTACTTTATTCTACTTTACAATACTGTATTGGTTTTGCCATAAATCAGCCACAGTTGTACACAAGCTCCCAATCCTGAAACCCCCTCCCACCTCCCACTCTTCTCTTTTACTTTCATCAAGAGGCTTTTTAGTTCCTCTTCACTTTTTGCCATTACATATGTATATTCTATCATCATCGTTGTTGTTATCATTTTCTGTATGTTTCTTTTAAAATATATTTCAGACATACAATCAAGTTTTAAAAATCATGAAATGAAACTGAAAAAGAAATAATTGGGAAAATAAAGGCCACTTAGAAAGAGATGAAGAACCCAGAATCTAAGACTTTGTTTGGTTCAATCCTGTTCCCTCCCCTTGTTAGCTGCACAACTGGTGCAAATAACTTGACATTTCTGTGCTCTAATTACCCCACCTGCAGAATGGGGATTATAATACCTGTCTAACCAGATTAAATTAATTTGTACCTATAAAACTTAGAATAGTACCTGCCATATAGTAAGAGACAAATGGGTATTTATTGTTGTTGTTATTATTACTATAGGAAAATAAGTTGAAGTCAAGATAGGGACCGTATTTAGAAAATGTACCATTACATCACGTATTATTGTCCTCACTGAGGCCACAGTGCTACCACTGAATTCCACTTTTTCACTTGTCTCTCCATACATCTGTATACTCAGGAGAGCTTTGCCTACCCAGGCGGGTTCATGAAGATCCAGTGGGCAGTGTCTGGCATGATGTCTGGTGCGTTGTAGGTGCTCATTACATGTTTTCTCTCTTCCATTTTCCCCCTTGGCCTCAACTCTTGGTTTAGGACTAGTTTCGTCTTTTACTCTGAACCTCGCAGACCTCTGACTCCCATCTCATGATGTGGATCAGGAGGCCACAGGAGCAGACTTCAAACCCAGGTCTCCCGCTTTGCAGGCAGATGCTTTACCATCTGAGCCACCAGGGAAGCCCTTTTGTCTGGTTTACTCGATATTTCCACATCAGTCCTGATATCCCTGATGCCTAACAGGACCCTGATGGAGAGTTGAATGAGTGTATACTCGATAAAGGCAAACACTGGCTAAGTTGGAAGAAACCTGTACCAAGTTAAGCACAGGAGTGGAAAGGAAGATGTTGCATGAAGTTTAGGTTTTCCACAGTCTATCTCATTTCACTCGTCTTCTGTAAAAAGTGGGAGCCAGACACCTTCTCTTCTGTGCTTGACAAGAGGCCTCATAGACAAAATTCTTTCTTGTTACTTTTTTGGTATAATTATTAAATTGTTTGGCAGCAAAGAATAAAAGAATGCTCCTCTCTAAACTTTGGGCTAAAGGAAAAGTCTCAATAGTCCAGTCACTGGGTTGAATTTTTTGACATTTAGAGCCCATCTGATACCCTGCAAGAAATTGTCTACAGTTTGCATCAGAATGTGGTCCCAAAGAGACCGAGAGACAAGATCTGCCCTTGTTCCATCTTCAACCAGGAGCTGAGAAGCTCCTGAAGCTCTGAGATGGGGAGAACTCTGTCTGGGACTATTAGCACCTTCCCCAGAAACTGTCAGTCTCTCCAGGAATTCTGTTCATTGCAAGAACAACATGGTAACAATAATCACAAAAGTTCATCATTGGGAATTTACTCCATCCCTGTCATGGAATTGAATAACTCTAGACTCTATCTCATTTAGTTATCCCAATAGCTATGAAGTAGTAATATTATTATTACCATTTGCCAGTAACAAAAATTAGACTCAGAGAGGGTGAGTCATCTGCTCAAATTCACTGTAGTGAAATGCTAGACTGAGGATTTGAACCCAGCTTAGAACTTGTTCCTCTGAGGGGAGCCTGAAAGCCACAAATGGCAGGTCTTCTTTGAGTGCTCAGAGTGTGCAGGGGGTACTTGCTGGGTAGGTCTGATCTTAATTCTCAGAGGGAGGCAGTGGAGAGTGGTTCAGCTTTTAAGGAACCCATGAGTGAACTAGGCCAGGATGGCAGCTAAGAGACGAGAAGCGTGTGAAAAGCTGCTGGGCAGGCAATAGCATAGGCAGGGAAGTGAAGACATTCATCATTGCTGTAATTCACAAGAACTATCCACAGAAGCCCCATGTGCAGGAGATAGTGATGAGTGGGAGGGGAAGGCATGCACTCTACCTTCACAAAGCTTGGAGTCCAGTGTTCAAAGACATGCATCTTTTACAGAAATGTACAAACAATTGTAGAATTATAGCTGTGAAATGTAAATGCTTTCAAGGAGGAGGCACATAGGACCATGAGATCCATACATAAAGGACTTTGGAGAGTGGGCTTTGTTGTTGTTCACTGGCTAAGTTGTGTCTGATCTTTGTGACCCCGTGGACTGAAGCATGCCAGGCTTTCTTGTCCTTCACCATCTCCCAGAGTTTGCTTAAATTCTTGTCCACTGAGTCAGTGATGCTATCCAATCATTTCATCTTCTGTTTCCCCCTTCACCTATACCCTTCAAGCTTCCCAGTATTAGGGTCTTTTCCAGAGAGTCAGCTCTTCACATCAGGTGACCAAAGTATTACAGCTTCAACTTCAGCATCAGTCCTTCCAGGGAATATTCAGGACTAATTTCCTTTAGGATTGACTGGTTTGATCTCCTTGCTGTCCATGGGACTCTTAAAGTCTTCTTTAGCACCACAGTTCAAAAGCATCAGCTCTTTGGCATTCAGATTTCTTTATGGTCCAACTCTTACATGATTACTGGAAAAACCATAGATTGGACTATATGGACTTTGGTTGGCAAAGTGATGTCTCTGCTTTTGAATTCTTTCTTAGTCGAGGTTTGTCATAGCTTTTCTCCCAAAAAGTAAGCATCTTTTAATTTCATGGCTGCAGTCACCATCTGCAATAATTTTGGATCCCAAGGATATAAACTCTGCCACTGTTTTCATTTTCCCCCCATCTATTTGCCATGAAGCGATGAGACCGGATGCCAAGATCTTAGTTTTTTGAATGCTGAGTTTTAAGTCAACTTTTTCACTCTCCTCTTTTACTTTCATCAAAAAGCTCTTTAGTTTCTACTCACTTTCTGCCATTAATGTGGTATCACCTGCATATCTGTTGTTATTTCTCCTGTCAAGCTTGATTCCAGCTTGTGATTCATCCATCCTGGTATTTTGCATGATGTATTTTGCATATAGGTTAAATAAGGAGGGTGACAATATACAGCCCTGAGGTACTCCTTTCCCAGTTTTGAACCAGTCCCATTCAGTCTGGTTCTAACTGTTGCTTATTGATCTGCATACAGGTTTCCCAGGAGGCAGATAAGGTGGTCTGGATTAATGTGGTATCACCTGCATATCTGTTGTTATTTCTCCTGTCAAGCTTGATTCCAGCTTGTGATTCATCCATCCTGGTATTTTGCATGATGTATTTTGCATATAGGTTAAATAAGGAGGGTGACAATATACAGCCCTGAGGTACTCCTTTCCCAGTTTTGAACCAGTCCCATTCAGTCTGGTTCTAACTGTTGCTTATTGATCTGCATACAGGTTTCCCAGGAGGCAGATAAGGTGGTCTGGTGTTTCCATCTCTTTAAGAATTTTCCACAGTTTGTTGTGATCCACACAGTCAAAGGCTTTAGTGTAGTCAATAAAGCAGAAGTAGATGCTTTTCTGGAATCCCTTTGCTTTTTCTATGATCCAGTGGATGTTGGAAATTGGATATCTGCTTCCTCTGCCTTTTCTAAACCCAGCTTGTACATGTGGAAGTTCTTAGTTCACACACTGTTGAAGCCTAGCTTGAAGGATTTTGAACATGACCTTGCTAACATGTGAAATGAAGGCAATTGTATAATAGTTTGAACATTCTCTGGCATTGCTCTTCTTTGGGGTTGCAATGGAAACTGACCTTTTCCAGTCCTGTGGCCATTGCTGAGTTTTCCAAACTTGCTGGCATATTGCAAAGGTCACTCAGTCATGTCTGACTCTTTGTGACCCCATGAACTATAACAGTTCATGGAATTCTCCAGGCCAGAATACTGAAGTGGGTAGCTGTTCCCTTCTCCAGGAGATCTTCCCAACTGAAGGATCAAACTGAGGTCTCCCACACTGTAGGCAGATTCTTTACCAGCTGAGACACAAGGGAAACCCAAGTATACTGAAGTGGGTAGCCTATTCCTTCTCCAGCAGATCTTCCTGACCTAGGAATTGAACCTGGGTCTCCTGCATTGCAGGCAGATTCTTTACCAACTGAGCTATCAGGGAAGCTCGTATTGAACCTGGCATATTGAGTGCAGCACTTTAACAGCATCATCTTTTAGAATTTTAAATAGCTCAACTGGAATTCCATCACCTCCACTAACTTTGTTCATAGTAATGTAAAAAGGCTTTCTAAAGCTCACTTGATTTCACACTCCAGGATGTCTGGCTCTAGGTAAGTGATCACCCCATCTTGGTTACCCAGGTCATTAAAACATTTTTTTCTACAGTTCTTCTGTGTATTTTTGCCACTTCTTTATATTTTATCAATTCAATGACCTGTACCTCATTCTCAGGGGTTTCCAAAGCAGGTAAATGTCATTTACCAGGACACTTTGGTGATTTAAAAAACTCCAAAATCAGTCACCACCTCTGGAAAGAAAGGAAATGCACTCTATTTACTGGAGTCACAGACTCTGTGAATTCTTCTCATGGAATTCTCTTCAGGATAAACTTACATAGAAAGAGCCATGGATTAGTAATAGGAGAAATATTCAAGAAAATAATGTTGGAGACAACTGTGCCCACCAGAGGCAGCTGAGCTTTTATTCAAGCCATTTGATCTCTTTCATGCTTCCAGATGCAGGTGGAAGACTAGCAATGGCCAGAAATCACGTGAATTTCCCTGGCTTTGCTGTTCCAGGGAGATTGTCTGCCTCCAAAACACCTGCACTCAAATTATTTCAGACCATTTCTGACCAAAGATAGAGTTTTGGAGATAAAGTGTCTCCAATCCCATGAATGTAAATCCCATCAACAAAGAATCCTGGGAAAATTATACTGAACAGCACAAATGGTTTAGGAATTTAGGTCAGTCTGTGAGTGAAGTATTTATGAAGCTTGTGGAGCTCAAGCCTCCCAGGTTATCCATAACCCATTGGGCCCTCCTTTCCTGTTTACCTATTTACCTTTCCTGGCATCTCTGTTTACCTGTGAATCTGACACTCCCCCCCCACCCACTTCCACTGGGCCCTCAGATACTCATGTGATGTCACCAGACAATGCCCTTATATCTTCAGCTTCTCCGAATTTTCCCTTTGAACTGTGGTTGTGTCTCACAGCTCAGTTAAGGGCCATTCACATCATCTCCTGGGTCAAGGGTGCCTCTGAAGCTGGACAATGCCAGCAGCCCTGTCTCCATCTGCTGCCTTACTGAATCCTGCCTCTCCTAAGCGAAAGGGAAAGGGAAGTCGCTCAGTCATATCTGACTCTTAGCGACCCCACCGACTGCAGCCTACCAAGCTCCCCCATCCATGGGATTTTCCAGGCAAGAGTACTGGAGTGGGGTGCCATTGCCTACTCCTAAGTGAAGGCTGTACTTTTTTCTCTCTCTCACATCTATTTCTTGCTTCCCACTGTTACTTCAAGATCATTTTCTTCCCACTTTCAAAATCTCCAGGTCTTGTAACTATCCCATCACTCCTCCTGGTTACTATTAACTACCAAATCTTGAGGGTATCTCAGTGATGACTCTAGCAACAGAATGTCTTCTGTTTCACCACTCTCTGATCCTTATACTTTGCATCTCCAATAGCCATGTGTATAATCCATCTATCACTCTAGCCTTTTCATTCCTCAGCTTTATTACGTCCAGTGATCTGCTCCTTCATCTTACCTCATATATCCACTCCCCAAATCATGCGCTTGACCTTGTGTTCTTCTATGACAGTCAAATTTCTTCAAGTGCCTTGTTTTTTGATTATGAGGTCTTGCATGTCTAGCTCACTTCCTGTAAATACACCTACTCAAAGATATCCTGTAACCTCATCAAGATGATCAATCCACAGGACTGCAATTAGTCAACTTATTCATGTTCTTCTTCCCCCTTTACCTGATGAGGAGCTCATGATCTATTATTATAATCATTCCTTTGTAAACACTCTTATATGGCCAGCTCTTTCTTCCTTTTGCAGCACCAGCCAGGTAAAGTCCCAACCTGATTAAACACTATTGACATTTTCTCTGGGCCTGCAATGCCCGCAGCTGCCTGTTTCTAGAGGAAGAAAATGCATACAGTGTAACCACAAATCTCAAATAGACACTCAAGTAGGCAATCTACAATTTTCTACTCTTCAAAAGTGTTTCTCTTTTTTTTTCTCTCTCTCTCTCCTCAAATTTCATGCACCTGTGCCCTTCCACCCTTGACCTTGTATGTGATGTTTTACTAAGAACATAGAAGCAGATGCTAAACAAAGAGCTCCCTTTTCTTTCCATTGCTAAACTCTCAGTCTGCCTGCACTGGAGACACTGTTTCCTGTAAGTTAATATGGATAAAGGATTTCCCCCTCCCTGCAGAGTTGATAGCTTTGCTTTTGCCCTGCATCTCGACTTTAGCAACTTCTAGAATCTACTCCTATAATTTCTCCTTTGTTGTGCATTTTGGGTCTTTCTCTATTATTCACCCCAATAATCACACAAACATGCTTTAAGGTGGAGTAAATGAAGAACAGAAAAGCTCGATCCCATAGTCTCGCCAATCCCTTCTGCATCCCTCTGCTCTCCTGGGCAAACTTCTTGGAAGAGTTCATTGCAGTCACTGAGCCTCTTACACTGTCTCCTCCATTTACCACACTGGGGTTTCTATCCTCGCCAGGCTCCCACACCTGCTCTTGTCCAGGTCAACAGTGACTCTGTGTCCCAAACCCAGCGCTGACTTGTCTATTCTTGCCTGACTGTTCTATATCAGAAATGATGGAAGTAGTGGCCACTGTCTTCTTGAAGCTCTTCCTGCTTTTGGCTTCTGCAAGTCCACCCTCACAAAATAACACTATAGGTGACTCAAGCTAGCAGTCTAGGCACCGTTCTTGATTCTCTCCTCTCCCCCTACCTCCCAGCCATCAGCAAATCCTATTGATTCTGCCTTCAAAACACACCCCCCCCCATGACTATGATCTAATGCAAGCCCTCTGCCTCTCTCCCTAAACTTGGGACTCATTCCTCTGTCTCTCCTTATGCCCCTTTCCACTCTTCACACATTAGTCAGAGCAGCATTTTATAAACAGACATTATGTGTCTCTCTGTGTAAAGCTTTTCGGCGGCTTTCCATTACACTCAGAAATTAGCATCAAGCCCCTCACCTGACTTCCAGGACCCTGGGTGATCTGGACCTGCCTTCCCCTCTGACTTGATTTCGTCCTTCCCTCCCCTTCACCCACACCATCGAAGCTTCTACTACTTGACCATCTTTCAGTGCCTTTAACGGGCCAAGTTTTCTCCTGCCTCAAGGCCTTTGCACTAGACGGTTCCTTGCCTGCCCTGTGCCTCCCCTAATGCACCCCCTCATTTGCATAACTGGTTCCTCTTATTCTTCACAGCTTAAATGCCAAAGCTTTGGAGAAGCCTTCCTCAGCCACTCAAGCTGAAATAGTTGCTGCTGTATCCCTGTACTTCTCTAAACTGTTCTTGCGGCTCCTTGATATTTTCCTTGTAATTTCATTTATTTCCATGTCGTCCGTCTTTTCTTACTAGAATAGAAGCATCAGGAGGAGTACAGGAGCTTCTTTTCTACTGTTCTCTCCTGTGTGCCCAGCACCTGGAACTCTGCCTGGTACTTAATAGGCCTCCTCATCGAAAGTGTGTCAATTGAATGAGCCTAATGACCGTGTGGCACTGTGATTAGAGATTAACAGGATAGAAAAGAAGTCCCTTTAGAAGCTTAAACGCTGTCTCAGACTCTTCCCTGAAATTTTTTCATGTTCTGAATCACTAGTGCAGTCTTCCTAAAAGGAGAGCCCGCGCCTTTCTGGTTTCTGTTATATATAACCTCTGTGCTGAGCTTAGTTTCTCAGTTCTGTCCAACTCTTTGTGACTCCATGGATTGTAGCCCGCCAGGCTCCTCTGTCCATGGAGATTCTCCTGGCAAGAACACTGGAGTGGGTTGCCATGCCCGCCTCCGGGGATCTTCCCAACCCAGGGGTCAAACCCAGGTCTCCCACACTGTAGGAGGATTCTACTGTCTGAGTCACCAGGGAAGCCCAAGGTGTAGCCTACCCCTTCTCCAGGGGAACTTCCCAACCCAGGAACTGAAGCACAGTCTCCTGAACTGCAGGTGGATTCTTTACCAGCTGAGCCACCAGGGAAGCCCTATATAACCTCTACCACATGCTAAAGCTTACAGCTGGTACTTAGTAAATAACACATTGGTTGTGCAGTGTGAAATAATTAACAAACAATGCGAGGCACTGCTGGCACACTTGTCCTGTTTGGAACTGTGTATCTGACAGATTTATTTAGTGGTTACATAACCAGGGACCAGAGTAGCTATCAAGAAGGGAACAAAAAGCACCCAGAAAACTCAAAAAGAATGTCACAAATTCCATGTAAATTACAAAGAACAAAACTTTTTACTCAGAACCCTCTGATTCTTCTGGAAAGTCTAAGAAGATGAGTTGATTTCCAGGTCTGCCTGAAACTATTTCTTCATTACGTCACCAAGTATTTGAGTTGCTTCTAGGTACTGAGCATTTGTGTTAGGCACTGGTAAAAATCCAATGATGAAAAAACAAATAATCTTTCCCTTCATGAAGGCTATGATCTAGGAGGGAAGAGAGATGTAAATATATTAAAACATGTCAACTAATATGTACAAAACAAGGTAAATGCCATCACAGTGTGGATATTATTATTAATCTTTGTCTTCTTTATCACATTTCTCATTGTAGAAACATGATTTTGTAAGAAGTTATAAACCAAGAAAGTTTAAGAAAAAAGTTTATAATCTGCCCAACTCTGCCTTCCAGGGTAGATTATGCACTCTAAGACAGAAATTATAACAAGTGACAACTGGCATTCTAAGGATAATTAAAAAAAAAAATCAAATGTAGAAAGTAAAACAAAACAAACAAGGAAAGCAAAACACCTCGTTTTCAAGTTACTTGTAAGCAAATAGTTTCATCATACCTGTTAGGTTTCAAGGGAATATAATGCTGGAGGCCAGTACCATATCTAAGGCCTATAATGATGCTGAACCATCTCAAAAAGTAAAATATAATCTACAATCTGTTTAAAAAAGAAATAGCAATATATATTAGAAAGATACTCATCTGAAAGTTTCAACAGTTTTAAAGTTATGCCTTTTGTTTTTAAAATTTATAACTACGCAAAGGTAGGAAAGATATTCTCCTAGAAACTTTATAGTTTTTTCTTTGAAACTGAGGTTTCTAATCAATCTCAAATTATTTTTGTGAATGGACTGATGTAGTGGTTGAGTGTCTTTTCATTTCAGATAGATATCCTGTTGCTGCAAAAAAAATTTTAAAAAGACTTTCTCTTTTCCCCTCATTGAATTGTCTTGCCATCCTTGCTTCTCACTTTTATTGGTGAGTGAGATATTTAAAAAGTGGATGAAATTCTCTGTGCACTGATATGGCTTTTTTTTTTTTTTTTTACCACTAGGCTTAACTGGAGAGTAATTGGGTCTTAAGTTAGCATTTTAATTGATGAATGTCATAAATGTCAAACCCATAGGTCTTAATTCTGGATCATGGGCTTCCTTGGTGGCTCAAGCAGTAAAGCGTCTGCACACAACGTGGGAGACCTGGGTTCGATACCAGGGTTGGGAAGATTCCCTGGAGAAGGAAATGGCAACCCATTCTAGAACTCTTGCCTGGAAAATCCCACGGACAGAGAAGCCTGGTGGGTTACAGTCCTTGAGGTCACAAAGAGTTGGACAGGACTGAGCAACTTCACTGTTTCATTAGTTTTTCCAGACGAAGATCCAACATCTTGCCTATTAGACAAGGTTGGTTGGGAGCATTCTAAGGGCTGGCTAGGGAGAGGAATATTGAGACTTTCATCGTCTAACATGAGCTCTTTTTAGACTACAACCTTTTCTCTTTTCTATATCTGATGAGTTAGATTTGGTTCAGTTTCACCAGTGAATAGTTGTTCATTTCTCTTAGGGTTAGCTGAAAGAAAGAGTGGCATCTGACTATGAGGTGCAAGTAGCGTTTTCACTCTTTGATAGGTTTCTAGGTGAAAACTCTGTTTTTAGTCCATATTATTAATTCCACCTAATTCTTCAGCCTTTTTGAGGATCCTAAGGATCGCAGAGTTTGCTTAATCTTGGCATTTCACTTTGTAGTCACGGCTTACTCCACCCTCTGAAGTTTTTGCCATTCTACTGTGTCTTGAGATATTATATATTTGTGTTACCCAAGTCTCCTCATTTCCTTGAAGATGAAATTTCTATTATTATTTCTTATTGTCTTTCTTAATTTGTGTGATGTCTGTGAGGGCAGTGGAAAATGGTCTTTAGTTTACCACTTAAACAAAAAACAATCACAGTTTCCCATATACAGAGGTTATCGGGTTTATAGGGTGATGAATAGGAAGACACAGTTGTATTTCAGGTGAGTGTAAAGACATTAAAAGCAGCCAATATGTTTTTGATCTGTATAAGAAGCCCAACTCACTTTGAGTATGCCCTTTAAACTTAAAAGAGTATCACACTGCTGTCAGCTGGGTCAGTCCTACTCATTTCCTGCCTGGGCTTTCTGAACTCCTGTCCTTAACCTGCCTTTAAGTAATTATCTCTTACCTTTCATTTAGTGTGTATTTTTGAGCATGTTTTATATGCTGGTCACTGTACTGGAAAATAGATGCAATGATAAGCAGAATAGACATGCTTACAGCACTTGAATGACTTAGTCTAGTAATGGATAGGAATGCTAATCAGGCACTCGCCATATGCTGAGGCAAGCACTATGATCAAGACATTACCGACTCTTATGGGAACCCTGGGAGGTGCACGTAATCCCAGACTTGAGGGCTCGCCTTTCAAGGAGGTCACCCAGGGAGAGTGACATCTGTGAGACCTGAAGGACAAGTGGTAGTCACCCAGACTGGAAGGGCCGAGTGTGGATAGAGACCTGGTCTGGAGAATGATTCAGCCTGAGAAAACCACCTGGGCAGAGATTCAGAGATCGGAACACGATCAGTTCATAAGAGCAGAGTGCTTCATTTCTCCGGGTCATTTCTCAAGAAGTGGTCTGTGTAACACTGCCTTAAAATCTCCTGAGGACACGTCTTATGAAAATGCAAATTCCTGGATCCCACTCCAGAGGTTCTGGATCCTACTCTTGAGGCAGAGGCCTGGGAATCTAATATCAGGTGCATCTTTTACTAAAACTAAAAGGTGAGCAACTGTGGGAGTTGGGCCTGGAAACGGGAAACAAGATCTAGACAGAAGAGGAGCTGAAGCATCAGTCTAGAAGTGCAGAGTCATTAGAAACATCTTCTGATTAGTTATTAGACCCGTGACCACTGCACATTCTTTCCTTGGATGTGCACCAGGTAACCTAGAGCCTTTTATTAACTTATGTTGTTTCATAACACGAAAGCACCTGTATGAATAAAAAATAAATCAAGAGGCTTGCCTGGTGGAGCCGTTGCAGGAGACGTGGGTTTGATTCCTGACCTGTGCTCTAGAGCCTGGGAGCCTCAAGCACTGACCCGCATGCCCTAGAGCCCGTGTTCTGCAGCAAGAGAAGCCTCTGCAGTGAGAAGCCTGTGCACCACGGCTAGAGAGTAGCCCCTGCTCACTGCAACCAGAACAAAGATAGCATAGCAACGAAGACCCAGCACAGAAATTAACTAAGTAATTAATTAATTTTAAAAATTAAAAAAGAAGTCAAGAAGTATTCTTCAGAAAGAGAAAAAAAAAGTGAAGTCTGAAAAAAAGAAGAAGGGGAAAGGAAGAAATATTAATAAAAATCCTAGCTTCTGTTCATCTTTCCTTTTGCCCTAGTGAAAATTATTGCCTCATATCACAGTTTCCCACAAACAATTCCCACTGTGATTGAGCACCTGGAGTGAAGATTTCTGAGCCTCCCATCTTGCTTTCCTCTCCTCCGGGGCCCACTGGATATTTACATTTCTTGACACCCCATCCTGCCCCACAGTTGGGCAAGGCCATGTGACCACTTCTGGTGGGTGGGTATGGAGAAGGGCATCAAATTCCCAGTCTGTTTCACTCTCTTTTGTGTGGTGTTGATCATGAAGAAACCCTCATGTAAAAATAATGAAACTCACAATCAGAACAGACTGGAATGCTGAGTCCATATGTCAGCAATGGTTCCCTTGAAGAGTCTCCTGAAAGTTTAATGGGCTATGCATTTGCGAGAAGTAAACTTATCTTGCCTCGTGAAGCTGAAAATTGAGAATATTTGTTGCTATAGCATAGCCTGACCTATCTGAATGGTATAACATCTACCTTTTGTTTGTACCTTTGTTAACAGCAGTTCTATTCTGATTATGACCACCCACCCACACCCCAACTGAAACTCACTGGTGCTAAGTCAGGGTGGGGAAATGTTCAATTTCCATTTATCCAATATTTCTTGATTATTCTCTAAACTTCCCCACCATACCAACTCCATGCCAAGCCCAACTATTTAATTTCAGTGACATGGCTAGTTAATTGTGTCAGAGTCACTTAAAAAGATATACAAAATAGAAAACTGTTATCTGATAACAAATAAAATGTTTGAAAAACAAGAAACAGAGGTATAAATGCAAGCAACACAACCTAAATTCTGGGAAAACAAGGCATACTTATTCAATCAGCTGCACTGCACTGAATTCATCCAGATCCCATTACCCTTCCTTTAGAAGAGTGATTCCCAAATTTTGATACGCATATGCCACAATAGAATGGGAAAGACTAGAGATCTCTTCAAGAAAATTAGAGATAGCAAGGGAACATTTCATGCAAAGATGGGCTCAATAAAGGACAGAAATGGTATGGCCCTAATTGAAGCAGAAGATATCAAGCAAAGGGGGCAAGAATACACAGAAGGACTATACAAAAAAGATCTTCCTGACCCAGATAACCATTATGGTGTGATCACTCACCTAGAGCCAGACATCCTGGAATGTGAAGTCAAGTGGGCCTTAGGAAGCATCACTATGAACAAAGCTAGTGGAGGTGATAGATTTCCAGTTGAGCTATTTCAAATGCTAAAAGATGATGCTGTGAAAGTGCTACACTCGATATGTCAGCAAATATGGATAACTCAGCAGTGGCCACAGGACTGGAAAAGGTCAGTTTTCATTCCAATTCCAAAGAAAGGCAATGCCAAAGAATGTTCAAACTATTGCACAATTGCATTCATCTCATACACTAGCAAAGTAATGCTCAAAATTTTCCAAGTCAGGCTTCAACAATACGTGAACCATGAACTTCCAGATGTTTGAGCAGGATTTCGAAAAGGTAGAGGAACCAGAGATCAAATTGCCAACATCCACTGGATCATCGAAAAAGCAAGAGGGTTTCAGAAAAACATTTATTTCTGCTTTATTGACTATGCCAAAGCCTTTGACTGTGTGGACCACAACAAACTGTGGAAAATCCTGAAAGAGATGGGAATACCAGACCACCTGACCTGCCTCTTGAGAAACCTGTATGCAGGTCAGGAAGCAACAGTTAGAACTGGACATGGAACAACAGACTGGTTCCAAATCAGGAAAGGAGTATGTCAAGGCTGTATTTTGTCACCCTGCTTATTTAACTTCTGTGCAGAGTACATCATGAGAAATGCTGGACTGGATGAAGCACAAGCCAGAATCAAGATTACCAGGAGAAATATCAATAACCTCAGATATGCAGATGACACCACCCTTATGCAAAAATTGAAGAACTAAAGAGCCTCTTGAGGAAAGTAAAAGAGGAAAGTGAAAAGTTGGCTCAAAACTCAACATTCAGAAAACTGAGATCATGGCATCTGGTCCCATCACTTCATGGCAAATAGATGGGGAAATAAAGTGACAGACTTTATTTTGGGGGGCTCCAAAATCACTGCAGATGGTGATTGTAGCCAAGAAATTAAAAGACGCTTGTTCCTTGGAAGAAAAGTTAGACAGTATATTAAACCAATCTAGACAGCATATTAAAAAGCAGAGACATTACTTTGCCAACAAAAGTCCATCCAGTCAAAGCTTTGGTTTTTCCATTAGTCACGTATGGATGTGAAAGTTGGTCTATAAAGAAAGCTGAGCACCAAAGAGTTGATGCTTTTGAAATGTGGTGTTGGAGAAGACTCTTGAGAGTCCCCTGGAGTGCAAGGAGAACAAACCAGTCAATTCTAAAGGAAATCAGTCCTGAATATTTATTTGAAGGACTGATGCTGAAGCTGAAACTTTAGCATTTTGGCCACCTAATATGAAGAACTGACTCATTTGAAAAGACCCTGATGCTGGGAATGATTTAAGGTGGGAGGTGAAGGGGACGACAGAGGGTGAGATGGTTGGATGGCATCACTGACTCAATGGACATGAGTTTGAGTAAGCTCCGGGAATTGGTGATGGGCAGGGAGGCCTTGCAAAGAGTCAGACACAACTGAGCAACTGAACTGAACTGAACCGATGCCATTTCCTCCAGGGGATTTTCCTAATCCGGGGATCAAAGGTACATCTCCTGTGGCTCCTGCCTTTGCAAGGTGGATTCTTTACCTCTGAGCCACCTGGCAAGCCCAAGAATCACGTGGAGAGTTTGTTAGATGCACAGGCCCCCTCCTAAGAGGTTGGGATTCAGTACATCTTGGGTGGAACACAGGAATTTACATTTTAATAAGTGACCTCAAGAGAATCTAAGCACATGTCTATAGAAAATACTCTACAGGATATGAAGCACCAAAGCCTAGACATTTACTCAGGATGTGTTCTTATGCAGCAAATCCAAATGGGCTCAATATTCTCTAGGTTTTAACTCGTATTGATCCGTGACGCTTCAGAGAAACAAAATGACTCAGTCTTCGAGGGTTCCAGAGAATTAGTATCTGCACAGTCACTGAATGGTGTAGTCCCAACCCTATGTCCTAGAGAAGTTCAGAGAAGGGGGATTAAATTTGGGGGCCAGAACCATTCAGAGAAAAATGTACCATGAAAACTCTGCGATATAAAAGATCTTTAGCTTTACAGTCTGAACCACCACAAGGAAGCCCAAAATATCTTTAATAACATTTAAAAAGTGAGAGAATTTTCATTAAGATGGACAGAGAACTGAGTGGCCAGAGAATCCACTTAGATGAGCCATGATCTTGGCCAGGACATGAAAACTGATCGAAGGAGAAATGCAAGATGATAACTACCAAAGAAAAGGAATGCATTCGTTTCCCTAATATTTTTCTACCTCGTAGTGTGAAAGTATGAAGGGGCATCCCCGGTGGTTCAAATGGTAAGAAATCTGCCTACAATGCAGGAGACCAGGGTTCAATCCCTGGGTGAAGATCCCCTGGAGAAGGGAATGGCTACCCACTCCAGCTTTCTTGCCTGGAGAATTCTATGCACAGAGCAGCCTGGCAGGCTATAGTATTCGTTTCCCTAATTTTCTCTTCCTTGTACAAAAGCTATCATTCCTCTGCCAGGTGGGACTTGGATGAGAAGCAGGCTGCAAGTCAGGCTAGTGACTTCACAGAAGATACAGAGTGAAAGGATCTCAGTCCAGTGTAACCCATAGATCAGATCCAGCATCAGTACAGACAAGACAGGATGGTGCAACAGGAGACTAGGGGGAAGAGAATACCAAGAGTCAAGTCCTACAGTAGATTTGCAAGCATTCTGGAAGAAAATGGGACCTAAGACCTCACTTGCATGCCCATTTGCTTAGAGTGCAAAATAATCAATGTTTGCAGATGAAATTACTACAGCAGTAGTCTCTGATGATAAAAGCCTCCTAGAAATTCTCTTTGTATAATACTGTTGTTCCCACTTAATATTTGATATGGATAAACTTAATATTATTTGTCATGAGAATACTTGTTTAGCATGCCAGCTATGTCCAGGAAGGTTTAATGATGGTTTCATTCTTTTAAGACAGAAACATTTACACCAGTGAAGAGTAACCTCTGTAATACTCAATTTATTAAATATATATAATTTAATATATATGCATACATGCATATATACATATAATGAGTGAAAAACCTTTTTTGTTAAACACTTTAATAATTACAAATTTAAATTTCTTTGAAGTGTTTAAACAAGATACAAATTTAATATGACTGATACTTTTTCTTTATTGAATGAAAGATCTTTAAATTCTATAGTGCTTTATGTTTTCAGAAGTTTTAATACGTGATTTCATATAATCCCATAACAATCTTCTTTTACCCCCTCTGCTAGATTGCCCCTCTGTCCTTTCCTCTCCTGACTGCTAACCAGTAGTTTATTCTCTATACCTGTGAGTCAATTTCCTTTTTGTTTTATTTACTTGCATTTTGTATTTTTCAGATTCCACAGATAAGTGATATCATATAGTATTTGTTCTATTCTGTCTGACGTTTCACACAGCATAATACCCGCCAAGTCCATCCATGACGTTGCAAATGGCAATGCCACTGTGTATGTATATATACACTTATATATCTTTCTATGGGGCTTCCCAGGTTGCACTAGTGCTAAAGAACCTGCTTGCCAGTGCAGGAGATATAAGAGAGCCAGATCTGACCCATGGGTCGGGAATAACCCCTGGAGGAGGGCATGGCAACCCACTCCAGTATTCTTGCCCGGAGAATCCCATGCACAGAGGAGCCTGGCAGGCTACAGTCTAAAAAGTCAGACACTACTGAAGTGACTTAGCACAGCACAGCACATATCTTTTTGTAAATCCTTTTTATGCATTTATCTGTTGATGGACACTTTAGATGCTTTCATACTTGGCAAGCATAAATAATCCTGCTATGAACATTGGGGTACATGTACCTTTTCAAGTTAGTGTTTTTGTTTATTTTGATTCTATATCCCGGTGTGGAATTGGTGTGTTGTATGGTAGTTCTATTCTTAGTTTTTCGGAAGCCTCCATGCTGTTTTCCATAAAGGCTGCACCAATTTACATTCCCACCAACAGTGTAGGAGGGTTCCCTTTTCTCCACATTCTAACCATCATTTATTATTTGTCTTCTTTTCAGTGATGATGGTGACATTCCACTGTGGTTTTGATTTGCAGTTTCCTGATGATTAGCAATGTTGAGTATATTTTCACGTACCTATTGGCCATCTGCATTTCCTCTTTGCAAAAAAAGTCTATTTAGTTCTTCTGCTCATTTTTTGATCAGGTTTTGTGGGTTTTTTTTTTTTTTATGTTAAGTTGTATGTACCTGTGTTAGTTGCACAGTTTTGTCCGACTCTTTGCAACCCCATGGACCGTAGCCCATCAGGCTCTTTTGTCTGTGGAATTCTCCAGGAGGGAATACTGGAGTGGCTTGCCATTCCCTACTCCAGGGGATCTTCTGAACCCGGGTGTCCTGCATTGTGGCCAGACTCCTTACCATCTGAGCCACCAGGGAAGCCTCATTAAGTTGTATAAGCTGTTATAATTTGGTTTTCAAAACATATCCTTAAGTTTTTGAGTTAAAAATAAAAGACACTTTTCATTTTCACCAAGAACTCTTTTCATGTTCACTAGGAACAACATATTCACCATTTTGTTCTACTTCCTTCTGCCATTTTTCAGGCAACTTCATAATTCCATCTTCCCAAAACTTTTTATCTTTTTGAGTAAAGAACTGTTCCAGGTGCCTTTTACAGTCTTCCAGGGAATCAGAATTTTTTTCCATTAAGAGAATTTGGTGAAGACTGAAATAAATGGACTTCAAAGGTGCAATGTCCAGAGCAGATGGTGGATAAATCAGAACTTCCCAGCCAAGCTGTAACAGCTTTTGCTTGGTCATCAAAGAAACACGTGGTTTCATATTATCCTAATGG
>SJYC01116624.1:0-28692 GCA_006408675.1 Madoqua kirkii | reverse complement strand
CTTGGCAAGCATAAATAATCCTGCTATGAACATTGGGGTACATGTACCTTTTCAAGTTAGTGTTTTTGTTTATTTTGATTCTATATCCCGGTGTGGAATTGGTGTGTTGTATGGTAGTTCTATTCTTAGTTTTTCGGAAGCCTCCATGCTGTTTTCCATAAAGGCTGCACCAATTTACATTCCCACCAACAGTGTAGGAGGGTTCCCTTTTCTCCACATTCTAACCATCATTTATTATTTGTCTTCTTTTCAGTGATGATGGTGACATTCCACTGTGGTTTTGATTTGCAGTTTCCTGATGATTAGCAATGTTGAGTATATTTTCACGTACCTATTGGCCATCTGCATTTCCTCTTTGCAAAAAAAGTCTATTTAGTTCTTCTGCTCATTTTTTGATCAGGTTTTGTGGGGTTTTTTTTTTTTTATGTTAAGTTGTATGTACCTGTGTTAGTTGCACAGTTTTGTCCGACTCTTTGCAACCCCATGGACCGTAGCCCATCAGGCTCTTTTGTCTGTGGAATTCTCCAGGAGGGAATACTGGAGTGGCTTGCCATTCCCTACTCCAGGGGATCTTCTGAACCCGGGTGTCCTGCATTGTGGCCAGACTCCTTACCATCTGAGCCACCAGGGAAGCCTCATTAAGTTGTATAAGCTGTTATAATTTGGTTTTCAAAACATATCCTTAAGTTTTTGAGTTAAAAATAAAAGACACTTTTCATTTTCACCAAGAACTCTTTTCATGTTCACTAGGAACAACATATTCACCATTTTGTTCTACTTCCTTCTGCCATTTTTCAGGCAACTTCATAATTCCATCTTCCCAAAACTTTTTATCTTTTTGAGTAAAGAACTGTTCCAGGTGCCTTTTACAGTCTTCCAGGGAATCAGAATTTTTTTCCATTAAGAGAATTTGGTGAAGACTGAAATAAATGGACTTCAAAGGTGCAATGTCCAGAGCAGATGGTGGATAAATCAGAACTTCCCAGCCAAGCTGTAACAGCTTTTGCTTGGTCATCAAAGAAACACGTGGTTTCATATTATCCTAATGGGCTTCCCAGGTGATGCTAGTGGAAAAGAACCTGCCTGCCAATGCAGGAGATATGAGATGTGGGTTTGATCTTTGGGTCAGGAAGATCCCCTGGAGGAGGGCATGGCAACCCACTCCAGTATTCTTGCCTGGAGAATCCCATGGACAGATGAGCCTAGTGGGTTACAGTCCATAGGGCTGCAAAGAGTCAGACATGACTGAAGTGACTTAGCACGTATGCATGATAGAAGATTAGGTGTTTTCTGTTAACTAATTTCAGATACTTTTCACCCAGTGCTGCTTTTATTTGGTCTGAGAGCAGTACTTGCTGGAATTAATCGTTTGGTTTAGAAGGAGCTCATAATAGAGGACTCCAAATCTCAACAAAAGCACATCACCTTCTTTGGATGAAGACCGGCCTTTGGTATGATTGGCAGTGGTTCATTTTGCTTGTCCCACAATCTCTTCCATTTCACATTATTTTTTTTTAATTTTTTAAAATTTTATTATTACTTTATTTTACTTCACAATTCTGTATTGGTTTTGCCATACATTGACATGAATCCACCACAGGTGTATACGAGCTCCCAATCCTGAATCCCCCTCCTATCTCCCACCCCATGTCATCTCTCTGGATCATCCCCGTGCACCAGCCCCAAGCATCCTGTATCCTGTACCCAGCATAGACTGGTGCTTCGTTTCTTACATGATAATATACATGTTTAAATGCCATTCTCCTAAATCATCCCACCCTCTCCCTCTCCCTCTCCCTCTCCCTCTCCCTCAGAGGCTAAAAGTCCGTTCTATACATCTGTGTCTTTTTTGTTGTCTCACATACAGGGTCATCATTACTATCTTTCTAAATTCCATATATGTGTGTCAGTATACTGTATTGGTGTTTTTCTTTCTGGCTTACTTCACTCTGTATAATTGGCTCCAGTTTCATCCATCTCATTAGAACTGATTCAAATTTATTATTTTTAATGGCTGAGTAATATTCCACATTATTGTACATTATCCACTTTTCATTGCTCTCAAAACTGTTTTTAAAAATGGAACATTTTTTGTTACATTTCAGTAGAGAATTGCAAGTGGAAATATGGTCAAGAAGGTTTTTTTGCTAAACTTACATGGAATCCAAGCATCAAAGCAATTAATGTAACGAAGCTTGTGCAAACAATTTTCAACACTTGATTTGGATATTTTGAGTATGTTGGCTCTCTCTCCCTTGGTATAATATTGATTGTTATCAATTAATGTCTCAGTTTGATCACTATCAACTTCAACTGTTCAACCTAATCATGAAGCATCTTCCAGCATGAAATCTCCCACCCCATAGCACAGCTTCTTTTTTTTTGCATTTCAGTTTCTTTCTTATCTTTCTTGAAGTAATAAAGTATAATATGCCAAAATGTAGCTTTTTTCAGTCCACTGTCAATATTAAAATGACTACACAAAAATTCACCAAGTTTGGTAAGTTTTTTAAAAAATGCACATTGATATGACAGCTGTCAAAGTACAATCTAACAAAATTGTTTTGAACGAAGTAGAAGACAACTAAGCACTGCTAGAGCCCTTTATGGAAAAAAAATGAGCAAAACATTTGGCCAAGCCATTATGTTGGATGTTAACTCCTTATTGTTAATATAATTTGCAAATATCTTTTCCTATTCAATAGATTGCTTCTATTTTGTCAATGATTTCCTTTGCTGTGCAAAACTTTTAAGTTTAATTATGTCCTACTTGCTTATTTTGATAAAGCTGATAATTCAAAATTCACTTACAATAAAAATTCCCCAGGAAGTGGGCATAGATGGAACATACAGCAGCATTTAAAAAAAGGCAAACCTTCACCTAACATCATACTCAACAGTGAAAAACTGAAAGCATTTCCTCTAAGATAAAGAACAAGACAAGGATGCCCACTCTTTCCACTTTCATTTAACATAGTTGTGATAGCATAAGAGAAGAAAGAAATTATAGGACTCCAAATTGAAAAGGAAGAAGCAACAAAATAAACTATATAAAACTGCAATTATCTCAGAATATATAACACTAATATTTAATCCCATTCTAAAAATAATCAACACTAAGGATTTCATTAATTTCATTATTTTAATATTAATACTTACTTTTCTGCCTTCCTGGGTTATAATTCTATTTGTTTAGATGACTTCCTAGCATTTCAATAAGTAGTTTGACACTTTCTCACCCTGGCAGGAATCATTCCAGATATGAAGAAAAAGAAAACAAGCTTAGAGGATCTGGCTTATCTTCCAAGATTCAGGGTATTTTGTTCCTCTGGAGGGCATTCAAACCCAAGTCACTACTCATCCAACTAAGTCTTTTTCTTCTTCATTTTCTTCTTCTTTTCTTAGTTAAATTTAACTTGTTACATTAATGACACTTTTTAGGTCCATACTTTGCCATGGGTTCTATTGTTTTTAACTCATGTCTCATCATGAAATAATACATTATTGAAGTCTTGTTTGGCTACTGTTATAAAATCCGTTGTTCTATCCTTGCAATATATAGCTCAGATTTGTTATCAGTATAAAACCACTTATACTGTTTATTAATATTTTATTATAATTTAATAGGATCCATTAAGAGTCTTTATCTTCTATAAGATGAGAAGTAAAGTCAGCATACTTATCTTTTCTCTGAGGACATGTGGTTAATTTATCTTCCTGGAACACAATGCTAAACCTGCTTCCTATTTGGCTGTGGTATGAGGCCACAGGCTCAGCCCAACCCTTTTTCACTTGACCGTTAGGTGTAACCACCGATGCATATAAGTCTCTCCTGTTCTTCATACAGGTCTCTCCTTTGCTCAGTGTACCCAAAAGTACACTCTTTCCTGTTTACACAAATAGAAACTTTAGAAACAGCCACATACTTAACAGATAACAGAATATCTATTTTCTATTCCATTAGATCTTTGTCATTTCAATAGCAACTCTGACAACTTTAAAATATTTAACACAAAACATTAAAATATTTTAATCTTGTAAGTAAAAAAACATTCTAGACCCTCCCTAATGTTTTTTTTGCCCCCAAGAAAGGGAATCAACCATTGTACTACATAGAATAGGCTAGACTGTGACAATAAATAGAAAGAAATGGAATAGCTGAAATACAATAGAGGTTTATTTCTATTCATATGTTGGCACAAGGCAATTATTTCTGGTTGAGATCACTCTCCTCCATGTGGCAATGTGAACCCAGGGTGTTTCTGCCTTAGACTTTGCATCTTCAAGGCCTCAGCCTCATTGTCCTTTTCTTCCAATTGGAAGAAAAGATGCCGAGGGGAAGTGCCTGCTTCACGCTTGCAAGAGATGTGTATCATGTCTGCCCACACCCTTTAGCACAGATGAGTCATATGTCTACCTCTAACTCAAAGGAGGCTGGGAAATATACAGACATACCTCATTGTATTATGCTTCACCTGTTGTACTTTGAAAATATTGTGTTTTTTGCAAATTGAAGGTTCATGGCAACCCTGCCTCAAGCAACTCCAGCAGCACCACTTCCCCAACAGCAATTGGCTCAGTTTATGTCTCTGCATCACATCTTGGTATTTCTCACAAATATTTCAAACTTTGTACTGTTGTTATATTTTTTATGATGATCTGTGATTAGTCATCTTTGACGTTACCATTGTAATTGTTTTGCGGTGCCACAAACCACACTCATGTAAGATGGTGAACTTAACTGGTAAATGTGAGTGTTCTGACTGCTCCACTAACTATCTGTTCCCCTGTCTCCCCGTCTCTCTCCCTGTCCTCAGGCCTCCCTGGTCCCTGGGAAGCAGTTCTATTTAAATTAATCCTACAGTGGCCTGTAGGTGTTTAAATGAAAGGAGAAGCCATGCATCTCTCCCTTTAAATAAAAAACCAGGAATGATTAAACTTAGTGGAAAAGGCATGTCAAAAGCTGAGATAGGCTGGAAGCTAGACCTCTGACATTAGCCAGCCAAGTTCTGAATACAAAGGAGAGGTGCTGAAGGAACTTAAAAATGCTACTTCCGTGAACACACACATGATCAAAAAGCAAAACAGCCCTGTTGCTGATATGGAGGAAGTTTTTGTGGTCCAGATAGATCATATCAACCACAACATTCCCTAAGCCAAAGCAGACCAAAGCCCTGACTCTCTTCAATTCTATGAAGACTGAGAGAGCTGAGGAAGCTTACAGAAGAAAAATCTGAAGTTAGAACAGTACGGTTCTTGAGATTCAAGGAAAGAAATTGTCTTCATAAACGTGCAAGCTGAAGAAGTAAGCACTGACGTAGAAGCTTCATCAAGTTATCCAGAAGGTCCAGCTAAAATAATCAATGAAGGTGGCTACACTCAGTAACAGATTTGAGTGTAGACAAAACAGCCTCGTATTGGAGCAAAATGTCATCTAGGACTTTCATAGCTACAGAGGAGAAGTCAATCAGTTTCAAAGCTTTGAAGGACAGGCTGACTCTCTCGTTAGGGGCAAATACAGAGGTGACTTGAAGTTGAAACCAACATTCATTTACTATTCTGAAATCTCCTAAGAAGGCTCCTAAGGCTCCTCAGAATTTTGCTAAATCTAGTCTGCCCACGCTCTAGAAAGGGAACAACAAACGCAGAGAAACAGTACATCAATTCACAGCATGGGTTACTGAATATTTTAGGCCCACTGTTGAAGCCTACTAATAAGAAAAAAGTGACTCCTTTCAAAATATTACTGTTCATTAATAATGTACCAAGAGCTCTGATGAAGATATACAAAAGGACTCAGGTTGTTTTCATGCTTTCTGATACAACATCCATTCTGCAGCCCATGGATCAAGAAGTAATCTTGATTTTAAAGTCATTACTTTAGAGATACACTTTGTAAGGCTATAGCTACTATAGATAGTGATTCCTTTGCTGGATCTTTACAAAAACCATTGAAAACCTTCTGGAAAGGATTCACCATTCTAGATGCCATTAAGAACATTTGTGATTCATGGGAAGAGGTCAAAATATCAACATTCACAGGAGTTTAAAGAGTTGATTCCAACTGCCCTGAAGGACTGTGAGGTGTTGAAGACTTCAGTGGAGGAAGTAATTGAAGATGTAGTGGGAATAGCAAAAGAACTAGAATTAGAAGTGAGGTCCAAATATGTGACTAAACTGCTGTAATCTCCTGAGTAAACTTTAACATATGAGCAAAGAGATTTCTTGAGGTGAAATCTCCCGGTGAAGAGGTTGTGAAGTTGTTGAAATGACGACAAAGGATTGAGAAAACTACATAAACTTAATTGACAAAGCAGCAGCAGGGTTGGGAAGATTCCAACTTTGAGAGAAGTTCAACCCACCCCAGTGTTCTTGCCTGGAGAATCCCAGAGATGGGGGAGCCTGGTGGGCTGCCGTCTATGGGGTCACACAGAGTCAGACACAACTGAAATGACTTAGCAGCAGCAACAGCACCTACTTGGGTACCATGCTATTACATTTTTTGTAATGCTGCTACATTTTACATTTTTGTTATAATGCTGTAACAAACAACATTGCCTGTTACAGAGAACTCATTTGTAAAAGGTAGAGTCAATGGATGTGGCACACTTCATTGTGTCCGATTTTAAGAAGTTGCCACAGACATCCCAACCTTCAGCAGTTTCTACCCTGATCAGTCAGCAGCCATCAACAGCAAGACAAGACCCCCCCACCATCACAAAAGATGGTAACTCACTGAAGGCTAAGATGATGGTTAGCATTGTTTTTTAGAAACAAACAATTTTACATTAAGACATACATTTTTGAGATGTGATCTGCTGCTGCTGCTAAGTCACTTCAGTTGTGTCCAACTGTGTGTGACCCCATAGACAGCAGCCAACCAAGCTCCCTCGTCCCTGGGATTCCCCAGGCAAGAACACTGGAGTGGGTTGCCATTTCCTTCTCCAATGCATGAAAGTGAAAAGTGAAAGTGAAGTAGCTCAGTCGTGTCTGACTCTTAGTGACCCCATGGACTGCAGCCCCCAGGCTCCTCCATCCATGGGATTTGCCAGGCAAGCGTACTGGAGTGGGGTGCCATTGTCTTCTCTATTGCACACTTAATAAACTACAGTATGGTATAAACATAACTTTTTATGACTTCCTATCTTTATGATAGGAAACAAAAAGAAACGTGTGTTACTTACTTTGTTTCTGTGGTCTGAGCTGAACCCATTCTGTCTCTGAGGTATGCTTGCAGCCTGCTCATGGCCCTGACTGCAATCCTATTAACAAGAGAGGAACCACTGGATTGAGGTAGGTAGCCAGCAGTCTCCACAGCTACTTTCCTGGTCCCTGTCCGAAGCACCCTGCACTGGGGACTAAACTCAGTATTAACAGAGAAACATAAGAATTGATGGTAAATTGGGCTGGGGGGTATTGTTGACTTATACTTCAAAAAAAAAAAAAAACCTGGAAATTTTCAATTTTATTTACTTATTTAACTTTATTTTTTAATTGAAGGATAATTCCTTCCAGAATTGTGTTGGTTTCTGCAAAACATCAGCATGAATCAACCATAGATATACATATGTCTCCTCCCACTTGAACCTCCCTCCCTCCCTTTGCATCTCACCCCTCTAGGTTGTTACAGTGCCCCAGTGTTTGTTTTGGGTTTTTCCCCCCACTCCACAGCATGTGGAACTTCCCAGACCAGGGATCAAACCAATACCCCCTGCAAGTGGGAGCATGAAGTCATAACCACTGGACCATTGGGGAAGTCCCCCCAATTTTTATTTTTAATACTAAGAATTAACCCTGGATTTTCCTATTTAAACCAACCTGTCTTTTTTCCCCTCTATTTTCTACATAAAGCTTTCATCAACTACTCACACAAACCACTAAGACACTGAAAAAGGGAAATCAGGTGCCCTGTAATATGACAGGACACAGTGCCCAGAGCAGGGTCCTCATAACCTATAAGAAAAGATCATAACTGGGGTCTAGAGACCTTATGGCACCACTTGGCAATTGAATATCATTTTTACTATGCTTAAAATTTCTTACCTGTAGACTGAGAATATGAATGTAGCCCATCCACATGAGGATACTGAAAACAAGAGAGGAAATGGTGCTAATTCTGGAGACAAGATCCAAGAATAAAGTAAATCATAATGCCTAAAATGCAATTCCATTTTGTTCGCATCCCATGAACTTCTCCCACATACTTAGCATTCAACTACCTAACTAGTTAGTGTCCAACCCAGAAAGCCCTCAAAGACAGTGAGTCCCACTTAGAATTCACTAGGCTGTTCTGGAGGGAGGAATGGCATCGTCTGCCTTTATTCTGCACACCAGGCTGGACCCCCTGAAAGGACTGCCTGGCAGCTTATTTCTGTCTTCATCGTTTTCTGGCTCCAGGACCTGTGACAATGCAAGTCAGCCCCAAAGAGCATTAACTGACTTTCCTCCTGGAGAGTTTCTCAACCATCAGAGTCACACACTGGGCCCAGATCCTCCACGCCTCCCCGTTTCATTCAAAGTGCGAGTTAAGGTCCTTACAACACCCTTCAGGGCCTGTTAAGCCCTGGGCCCTGGAGCCCTCTGACCTCACTTCCTACCACCAGAACCTGGCACCCCAGCCTTGGCCACGGGACTCCAGTCACTCTAGTCTCCTGGCTGTTTCTCAAAGGCTCCAGTGCACTCCCAGCTCAGGGTCTTGTCCTGCTATTCCCTCTGGCTGGAATGTTTTTCTCCAAAAATGCATTGGTTGTGAGTATTTGTACAAGTGTTATCTTCTTAAGGAGGCCATCCTGAGCATTCTATTTAAAACTGAGAAAAGCCTCCCACCCTCTGCACCCCCAATCCCCTTTACCCTGCTGATACCAGCAGACACTGTGGAGAGCCTGTCTTTGACCTCCTCAGCCCGGCTTCAGCTTTGATGGACAGTCTCTACAAGCTGACAGATTTCCCCCTTTAGTACCTCATGTTTCTCTTTCACTTTGGGGGGTCCCTCTACCACTGAAGCTTGCTAGGCCTGCCAGGGGCACCTCTGAAGGCTGAGGATTTAATTCCCTCAAGGGTAGCCCTCAACCCAAGAAGGACCAAGTTGCAGGAGAAGTAACCCAGATTTCCCAGCCCTCAGCAGAACAATCCAGAGACGTTCTTCATATGAACTCTCAGGGGGCTCCCAGCATCAGTGAGCTCCCTGCCTGATACCATGGTCACCTACTCACTACTCACTGATAGACAGTTCACTGGCTTTCCTTCTTCCCTGTCCCTATTTCTCTTCTCTCTCCACTTGTGCTCTCCAAAATGAGCTAATTGCACCAAAACTCTCGTTTTTGGGCCTTCTTTTGGGTAAACCCACACTGAGACACCATTCTCTACTTTTCTTTTTTCATGGCACTTAACATCTCCTAACACACTGTGCCATTTACTTCTTCATACCTCCTTTGTTTGCTGTCTATTTCTCCCTGCCAGTATGTAAGCCCTGGGAAGACAGCGGCCTTTGTTCATTGATATTATGCTTTCCTGGTGGCTCAGATGATAAAGAACCTGCCTACAATACAGAAGACCTGGGTTTGATCCCTGGTTCAGGAAGATCCCTTGGAGAAGGGAATGGCAACCCACTTCAGTATTCTTGCTTGGATAATTCCATGGGCAGAGGAGCCTGGTGGGTTACAGTCCATGGGGTTGCAAAGAGTTGTATACGACTGAGTGACCAACATACACATACATTTTAAGACCTAGAGGAGCATCTAGTATAAAGGAAAGGCTCAAAAAATGTTTGTTGAAAGAATTAGTGCTGGAGTAAGGCCTGGACAGAGGACCTCAGCAGGCTACAGTCCATGGGGTCTCAAAGAGTTGGATTCAACTGAGCGACTAAGTAAAACACAACATTAGGCCTACTTAAGTCTACTCTTGAACGAGTACCTGTATCACTTTGGGTGTTTTAGCAGCAAGAAATAGAAAAGCCAATTCAAAATACCTAAGGAATACAACTTGCTTTTTCACCTGAATAGAAGCTTCAGCTTACCATGGACTCAGGAAAGAGGAGAGTGTTAGAGGATGCTGAGTGGATGATCAGCAATGTCCACTGAGGTCTGATGGACATCAGGAGCCCGTCTTCTGCACAGGAACCTGGCGAGGGGGTGGGGGAGGATAAAGTTGTTTTCTGGGCAGTTCTGTAACTTATAATAAAAAACAGAGTAGCCCTCTGGCCAAGAATAAATCTCTCATTAGCTGCAGGTCAAAAATGTGAGCACATTGAAGATAAAATATGCCCTCAAGAGAGAATGGCCAGCAGTGGAGGGGTTAGGGGTGCTGGGAGTCCGGCTGGGCCTGGAGAGGGTCTCTGACTTTATCCCTGCAGAAGCATAGGCTTCCCCACCGACACGAGTGCCCTCATTACCTTCTCATTCCTTCTCACCAAATGATTTCCTGATTGCCAATTAAGCCTGAGATATACCTCAATGCTCCTAGAGGCAGCTGGCATTCTGGTCACTGGAGAGTTAAAGAAATGAGCCTTGTAGTTTGTTCAGCCATCTCTTGGGAGTTCTGTAATTCTTGTCTTTCAGCAAAAGTCTAATCGTCTCTGAGTATATTAATTGCTCAAATTTGGGGCCCTGCAAGGAGAGATAGTGTTGCATGGTAATTAAACATACCAGCTTTGGAGTCAGAAGACATATGTCTGAATCCAGCCCTACCAGGTATTAGCCATAGATCTTGAAACAAGTTGCTTAGCCTACTCAGTCTCACATTAAGATGGAGCTAATCATACCTGCTATGGATTTTAAATAAAATAGCATCTGGAAGTGCTTGGCTTGGGAGCTGGCATGGCTTGCTGCTGCTGCTGCTGCTGCTAAGTTGGTTCAGTCATGTCCAACTCTGTGCGACACCATATATGGCAGCCCACCAGGCTCCTCTATTGCTGGGATTTTCCAGGCAAGAGTACTGGAGTGGGTTGCCATTGCCTTCTCTGTGGCATGGGTTAGGAGGTACTGAACAAATAGTAGCTCTCCTGATCAACATTGGGAACCAGAACCTAGGTCCATTATAAATTCACTATCCGGGTAGACCAGATAGCCAATCGACCTTCCCTTGTCAATTGTCCTACCCCATCATGAGGTATATTTTCCACTAACTTCAGCCTCCTGAAAGAATAGAGTCCCTTTAAGGATGCCATATCCTTAGAACTCCAATATCATATTTGTCTTGAAGACTAAACACGCTTCACAGCAACAGTTTCTGTGCTGCTTTCTCTACTCATCATAGGCACACACACACACACACACACACACACACACACACACACACAGTACCCCGTTGTCCACACACACAGATAATTCATGTGGTCTCCCTGTGGACAAAGACCTATTTGGCACCAACATAAGAGATGGATCCTTGACAGCAAACAAAAGGATCTAACTTCATTTTAGGTGATGACTCCAGCATGCTGTTGTTGATCCAGAATGGAGAGAGAGTTGTCCAGAAACCTACGGAAATTCTTTCCACAGCACCCTATTATATGAGCAGCCACAGTTGCTCTGAGATTTTTAGACACAGCGATAAACTCTGTGCAGTTTCCCAAAAGCAGTCATTCTGGCTGACAGGCAACAGAAGGGAAGGAGATTGGAGGGAAGAGAAGAGCCATAGAACATTCTCCCCTCTGCCTCTCAGAATTCATGCTGAACACCCCAATACCTAACGTGCAGGTCGGTCTGGAGCTGGCACACCCACTTTTTCTACAGTGTTGTAACAAAGACATTCTGTATCAGAATCACTACTGGTAGCTTTCTGACTAAAACTTAAATATAGGAGTACCTTGAAGAAGCAAGACGTCTTCCCTCCTCTCTTACCTCTCAGATAATATCATCCACCCTTTTCTTCTCCTTTCAGTCTTTCTTCTATTTTGACCAATCTGTCACTCAAGCTCCTAAGTTGATAGAAGGATTTAAGAAAATTACACTTTCCTAACTGCATTTGAAACTAGGCTTCTGAAAGCCCTGGAATCTTTGGAAAAATCACCTACTCTGACTGGATCCCCTCCCCTCAGGGAGCGCCTGTGGAGGGAGCGCCTGTGGAGGGAGCGTGACAACAAGGGTGACTAAGGAGGAAAAAGAGAGCAGGGGAAGCAGAAGCCAAAACTCTGAGGCAAGAGGCTGAGGGTGAGACCCGAATTTTGGCAAAAACAAGGCAAGGTTAAAGGCAACAACAGAGTCAGGGGCCAAAGTTGAAGACTGAGGTGAGGCTGAATATGGGAGAATAAGAAGGAACGTGAAGAATTCGCCGGCGATCCACACCTTAGGATTCTGGGCTTTCACTATTTGCCGGGGGTCCTGGGTTCAAACCCTGGTTGGGAAAATAAGATCCTGCAAGCAGCATGATGTGGCCAAAAAAGAAAGAAAGAAAGAACATGATGTCCTGATGTGTGTAGACAGCATAAGGAACCAGCTGTGGCTAATGGACATACGCAGACCTTTTATTGGGCACATTTGTCTGGAGAGGCCAGGCCCACTTCAGGGAGCCAGGTAAGACAGAACAGGATCCCCTCTGCCCATCTGCCTCTTCAATCCAAGCAGATTAATCTTTGGATTTTAATGACATGGATCTATATTCTCCTACCTGGGGCAGACCAAGTCCAACAGCTGGCTCAGAGTGAAATTTCCCACAGGCTAGGACTGACGAAAGGTGTGTTCCCTGAAACTAGAGAGAGGATGGGGTGAAGGCAGCTTGGAAATCCCAGAGATAAACAGGATCTGAGCCCAATACTCTTGAGAATGAAGTTTGGGCAGATCTCCAAGCCAAGGAACCAGAAGCAAATATGGGAAATCTGTGGTCAGAGGCCACAGGAGGAGCAAAGAGCAGAGTGTGGTGCTGGGAACTTACTTGAATCACCTGGCCAGGTGTGGGGTGGTCCCCAGGAGCTCTAGCACAGCTCAAAATGAAGAAGGGTCTGCTTCAGCAAAAAGGCCAGAGCATAAGTCATCTTCCACCCTCTCCACCGTCTGTTTTAAAGGTAAGGAATCAGGCGTGGAGCATTTATGTAATCTTCAGGTCACTGGGGTTTCAGAAGAGGCGTGACTCCTAACCAGGACCTCAGTGTGAGGCTAAAGGGACAACATGTGTTCCTGAAACTAATCAAAGCTTTTTGTTTCTATCTGAAAAATAGTAACCATGGAAATACCAATCCTAAGCCTGAAGCTTTAGGGGGTGGTGTCATTGTGAACTGTTTTTTCAGAGCAGCATGGAGAATGGAGCTTGTCTCTCTTCTGATGGCTCCAAGGATGCTGTTTGTTCTTTAGGGTCAGCGGGAGGGGCCCATCAGGCTGATTGTTATTAACAGAGAGCAGCAATTTTGAGTGCTGTGGACACAGAACAATGTCGTCTGTACACAGTCCATAAACGAGGTCTCTAAACAGGCCATTCCTTCATCAGCAAGTGTTTGCTAAAAAGCTCTCAGGTTCTGGAAAGGGACTGAATACTAAAGTATAGTTCTCTGTCTTCAAGATATTAACACACTCAGGTAAAGCAATAGGCAGCCCTTAGTTCTACTGTTAAGTAGTGACAATAAATCCAAGAGTTCAAAGAAGGTCAAGATAGTATGGATTAGTACAGTTTCTTTCTCTCTTTCTTCCATCTTTCCTCCACAGTATCTACGGAGAGCCCATACAAAGGGCTGGGATATTCAGCAAACAAGGCAGAGAGGGTTCTGCCCTTTTGGAGTTTGCAATCTAGGTTAGAAAGCTTCATTGCCCTGAAGAACAGGTAGAGTTTAAAATGCCTAATAGGAGTGGGGAGGGTCTTATGTCAGGGTCAACTGTGAAAACACAGTCATGTCTGGGGATCAGGGGAGGAAGGTCTGGAAATAACTGGACTGTCAAAGGGATGCTTGGCAATACTGTTCTGGTATAAAGGAGCTCTTTTATAAGGCAGGTGAGCCAAAGGGGCAATTTAAGTTTATCTGTCCACTGACTTTCTTTTCATTTTCGTTTCTACGTTTCTCAAGAGAATGGTTTCTTTCTCATAGATTTGAATTTCCAGCTTGGATTTGACCTTCCTTAAGGCAATGGCAACCCACTCCAGTACTCTTGCCTGGAAAGTCCCATGGACGGAGGAGCCTGGTGGGCTGCAGTCCATGGGGTCGCTAAGAGTCGGACACGACTGAGTGACTTCACTTTCACTTTTCATTTTCATGCATTGGAGAAGGAAATGGCAAGCCACTCCAGTATTCTTGCCTGGAGAATCCCAGGGATGGGGGAGCCTGGTGGGCTGCCGTCTCTGGGGTTGCAGAGTCGGACACGACTGAAGTGACTTAGCAACAGCAGCAGCAGCATACTATCTTATTTCTGTTACTT
Organism: Madoqua kirkii; assembly: GCA_006408675.1. Taxonomy (NCBI): domain Eukaryota; kingdom Metazoa; phylum Chordata; class Mammalia; order Artiodactyla; family Bovidae; genus Madoqua; species Madoqua kirkii. The sequence goes on along the minus strand of SJYC01116624.1, from coordinate 14,356 downwards.
TCTTACGGGAAACCATTGTAGTTCAGGATGTAGCCAGCCATAGTGAAAACATGGTCGACCTGGATAGATGTCAGTGCGTGTGGAAATGTGGAAATGCAGGGAGGCAGGGTCACCACTTAGAAGTAAAGGCTTCAGGAGAACTACAGTTCAAACCCTGGCACTGTAACCCACACTTGGAGGCACGGTCGTTAGGCAACAATTGCCAGTGAGAATGCAGCCCCATCGAGTTGATTTGATTAATCTGTTCTGTATGGCAGGTGCAGGCCTCCCAGGTGGCTCAGTGGGTAACAAATATGCCTGCAATGCAGGAGACTCAGGAGATGCAGGTTCAATCCCCAGGTTGGGAAGATCCCCTGGGGGAGGCCATAGCAACCCACTCCAGTATTCTCGCCTGAACAACTCCATGGACAGAGGAGCCTGGTGGGCTACAGTCCATGGGGTCACACAGAGTCAGCACGAACGCAGGCATGTCCCAGGTGTGCTCCTAGGTGAGTAAAGGAGAGTCATTGGAGAATGGTCCCAGGCTCCCATCTTTGCATAGCATAAACACGTTCAGAGACAATTGGAATAATACTAATAACATTCTAGAATTAGAAGGTCCTGTGGGGGAGTAGAGAAAAGGAAGGCTAACCACTTTAATCAACTTACAGAAAGCTTGGAAGGAAGAAAAGGATTAAGCGGTGTGGGCCAGGCTGATATCTGGGCTGGACTGGCATTCTACATTCTGTGAGCACACCATGCATTGAAGCAACACTGAAGCTAGGCCATGAATTAGGCAAAGCTCTGTCCTATGCAGAGTGGCTTACATGTGTAACCCAAATGTCAGCTGCGGTCACCTAGCCACTCCAGACCTAGATGAAATCATTGGAATGATGATCACACATATTATGGAAGTTCAAAGTCTTTTTAAATACATCTCTGCCAATTCTTGATGAATTTGTTACCTTTACTGTGTTCTCTGTTCTACACTACAGCAACCCAGAAAAATGTCATCTCCTTCCTTTATTTAGAAGACAAAAGCAAAACATAATAAACAAACCCTCTCAACATTGAAAACATTTATGAGTATAATAATTATGATTCTAATATCCCAACTAAAGAGCCAAGAAAAACAATTTTAAGTTAAACATTAGTCATCTCCCTTTTAAAATTGTTCTTCAGCCTTCCTGACTCAGGAACTTTCACTGGCCATTTGCCCCTGTGTCCATGGGACTGCTCTTTCTCAATAATCTTCTCCACCCCACTCTCTTTCCCCTTATCTCTTTCCCCCCTCCCAGAAAAATTCAGCATTGAAAGCCTTGGCCATTTAGAAAAACAGATTAGAAGAAAAAAGAGGGTCTTAGGGTCAGAGTGAGGGTAGCTGATGAATAATCTCTAAAATATTGACTTTTCATTGCAGTCTAGTCTTTGGCATGCTTGCCAGGGTTAGGAGAAGGGTTTGAATAAAGAGGCTGTTGTTGGACAGAAATCTAAGACATAGCCTTGCTTTCACTATTTCCTTCCTTCAAATCAAAATCTTATTGTCCTGGATCTCACTCCCTGTTCTCTTTTTCCTGAGAATGGATGAGTAGGCCACAGGTCAATCAGAGACTGAATCATGGAACAAAAATCTGAGGCGAAGAAAGGAGGAACAAAGACCAACTACTTCTCATCAAATACCTGCTATTTGCCAGGTGCTTTATTAAATAGCTATGCTTAAGGGAACTTATACATTCTCATCTGAGCCCTTGGTTTTACACTTGGAAAACTGAGGTTTTCCAAAGTGAGAAGGTTGCTCAACATCTTGTATCAAAGACAATATCAGACACCCTTGAAGCTTGACTCAGACTAATGTTCTAAAGAGCTTCACCCTTTCTTCATCGTTCAAGAAAATTCCTAAGAAGGACATTCAAAGCATAACTTTCAGACAGTATAGTATGGTAACATGGATAGTTTAATGGAAGGGAGGGAAATAACTGGTGTGGTGGTAGTGGTGGGGAGGTAAAGGCAGATCAGATCTAGCCCAATCTTGTAAGAAAACTCCAGAACCTTAGTACTACCATGATTCACTTGCCAGTGCAGACAAGGTGTTGGTGTTTTACAACATTCCTCCTCGGTCTAGTGTTAAGGCTGGTATATTTGGCTTTTGACCCAAGGGAACACAGCTTATCTTCCCAGAATAAGCAGTCAACGAAATTATGTCTCTCCACAATCCTGGGTCACAGATTTGGATGGACTACTCAACACTCAAGTCTTCAGCTTTTACCATGGTAGACGTCCTACAACAAAGTATCCTTAAGACCAGTGGTCTCACTTAAGTTTGGAGTATCAGTGAGGCTTTGTGTGATCTCAAGAGTCCAGGTCCTACTCCAAGAGAGTTTCAACTCTAAAAGCGCATATGGTCCACCAGGTGGAACTGGCTCAGTGAATCGCTATTGTTTTTGGCCATTCAACAAAAGCCAAAGACCCACCATGCCTTTGGCTAAAGACATTGGTTCAGTGACATGCACATCACCCGTACTGGAAAAAACCCAAAGCTCCTTCCTCAAGTATAGATAATGCTCTGCTATATACAATACTTGACTTAAGCTAATTTGAGTTGATTCCTCTCAATTTCCCTAACAGTCATAAAAAGTATAGTAATCTCCTAGTTTAAAACATAGAGAGTGGGACTTCCCAGGTGGCTCAGTGGTAAAAAAAAAACCTTCCTGCCAATGTTAGGAGACTCAAGTTCAATCCTTAGATTGGGAAGATCCCCTACAGAAGGAAGTGGCAACCGGCTCCACCCCATAGATAGAGGAGGCTGGTAGGCTACAGTCCATAGGGGTTTCAAACAAGTTGGGCACAGTTTAGCAACCAAACAACAACAGCACTTAACACAAAATAGTTAAGCCATGGATCCTTATTAAATTAAATTGAAAATCAGAGCAATTTTTTGAATAGGTAAAAAATCACAGTCGTAAAGAGAGCAGCTTCCAAAGCAATATAAATTGGGTTCTGATTATTTTAGGTGTGCTAGCCTTGTTTCTCCAACCAATGAGAAAACTCCAGAACAACAAATCCCTGATTATATAGTCTGATATTTCCAAAAGTGAATTGTATACACAGTAGGTATTCAGAAAATTTTATTTAATTGAAGGGCTCTGAATGCAATTGGAACCCCCAATGTTTAATGATACAATCCCTTAATAAAGGCTATCCAGAGGTCACAGTCTGGAGCACCAGCGTTAAACTTAACAAAGACTAATACAAAGTTCTGCTTAGCCCACTTCATCACTAATGAGAAAGGTACTGATCTTTAGCAAGTCATGCAATTAATGGAGATTTCAACAGATCCTTGGGTATATAACAAACCTTCTCTGTCACATGCCTGCCAATGCCTGTTTTCTAACCTGGAGGCTATGGTTTCACTCACTATTTGACATTAAACATTGATGACTTCACCAGCTATTGAGAACTTGGGCTCAGGTCTCAACAGGTAGGAAGGCTTTGAACTTGCCATCTGTGTAGCACTGCAGACTCCAGAATTTTCAGGCACTTCAACCTTCTGGCTGCAGGGGCTTAATTACAGCTTTGAGAGGAAGAGGAGGGAGGATGCCTGCAAAAGCAGGAAGTGGGAGAGGAAGGCAAGTTGCTGTTGGAATGCTGAGAAGGTCCAACCCCTTGGGAGGAGCCTAATTTACCATTTTACTATTAACCAACATAATAAATCTCTAATTTCCCAATCCCCTCTTGATGTCAGTCTGCATATTGATTACATAGCTGGGTGGCAAGAGGTAGGTGCAGTGGAGTGAGGAAGGGGAAAAAGAGTTTAAGATGAATGGATAATCAGCCAAGTAAAAGGAAAAACAGAAGAAGGAGGTAAGGGAGGAGGAGGAGGAGAAGGAAAGGAAAGTGAGAAAGAAATAAAGCAGAATTCCTCTTTGAATCTGAATTCTGTGACCATTATCTCCTTCTTTAAAACAATTAATTTTTATTGGAGTATAGTGACTTTATAATATTTGGTCAGTTCCTACTGCACAGCAAAGTGAATCAACTGCACAGTTTACACCCATCTCTTCTTTTGTGAATTTCCCTCCCACACATTTAGTGTGACAGTGATCTCTTGGTGAGATTTTTCAGTGCCGAAAATAGAACCCCAGAGGTAGTGGTCATGTGATCAAGCTTCAGGGAGTTCAGCACCCCGGAGACCTAGATCCTGCTTAACCACTAAGTAGCCAACTTGGGTGGTCACTTCCTCCCTTTGGGCCTTGGCTTTTGCCTACTGTGTGAAAGAGTAGGACCAAACCAGCTCTCTGCAAACTTTGCCTTTAAGGTTGCAGCATTGTATTTTGTGCAGAAGCACAAATGAAGCAAATAAAAACGGAATGGTTTTTACAGTAGTGTAGAGGGCTGACACTACCCTGAGTTTGCTGTCCTCATAAAAGCCTCCAAATGCCATTGCACAAGAGGTCTTGAAGGTTTCCAAAGAGGAGTTTGAAAACTCCTTTAATAACATCTTATGCCTCTTCCAGCATTAATATTCTATGGCCAGGGATCTACATCTAGGTTCTCACAGGTCTTTGAGGAGGCGTTGTCTGAGGGTGGTGCTTGGAAGAACCTGCACTCCCAGCCTTGTCCCAGTGAAGAAACTACCATTGCCGAGAAGTAGGTGGGGAACAGGCCAGATGAACAGGCTTATCTCCAATACTGGAACACGCATTTCCATTTTCGCCCTGCGGACCCATCACACAGATTATACACTGAGCACAGTTGGTTTCTCACTGAGGATGCCTAATGATTCAGGGTCTGGCCTATGAGTATCTTAAAAAGAATGAACACATTGCAATAATTTATCCTAAGGACGCAAGCATTTGCCGATGCTCCTTGTGAGCAGTGAGAAGCATTGCTATATGAAGTGACTTGGTTGAGTGTGTCAGTGTGTGTGTGTGTGTGTGTGTGTGTGCTGTGTGTGTGCTAAGTCTCTCAGTCATGTCTGACTCTTTGTGACCCTGTGGACTGTAGCCTGACAGGCTCCTCTGTGCATAGTATTCTCCAGACAAGAATACTGGAGTGGGATGTCATGCTGTCCTCTGACCCAGGGACCGAACCTGCATCTCTTATGTCTCTTGCCTTGGCAGGCATGTTCTTTACCACTAAAGCCTCCTGGGAAGCCCATGTGTGTGTTCATGTGTAAGACAGAACTTGTATCTCATCTCATAAATGCTGTCTTCAATCACCTCGACTTCACCTTGCAATTGTCTTCAGACATCTAATAAATTCTAGCAAATTCTTCAAATATCTAGCAAATTCTCCAAAATGCATCCTTGCAAAGCACCTTAGGCCTCGTATCTCCCATGAAACATTCTTTAACTATTCTGCACTCTCTCCTGTAAATCTAGTGGTTGCCAGTCATCATACACTTAATGTAATCTTGCAGTGTTGTTTAATCTTCCATCAGAGTCAGGCTCATCTCCCTAGCAAAATTAAACCTATGTGGAATCAGGGATGGGTCGTGTTTCTCCGTACCCCACAGTGCTATGCATGGATAAATACTAGGTATGGTATAGTGGATGGAGCACAGCCTGTGAATCCGGTAAACCTGGCCTTGCTATATTCTAGCTGCATGACTTTGACTTAAATTATCCTTACCTGCCTCATCTAATATCTACTTTATAGGGGTCATGTGGAAATAAACGATAATGCATATAAAGTGACTAACACAGTGCCTGGCAAGTAGACCCTGTTCGTGTCATCCTGGAATCAATATATTTATAGTGATAAGTAAGTAATGATCCAAAATCACTGCAGATAATGACTGCAGCCATGAAATTAAAAGACGCTTGCTCTTTGGAAGAAAAGCTATGACCAACCTAGACAGCATATTAAAAAGCAAAGATATTTCTTTGCCTACAAGGGTCCATCTAGTCAAGGCTATGGTTCTTCCAGTGGTCATGTATGGATATAAGCACTGAAGAATTGATGCTTTTGAACTGTGGTGTTGGAGAAGACTCTTGAGAGTCCCTTGAACTGCAAGGAGATCCAGCCCGTCAATCTTAAAAGAAATCAGTCCTGAATATTCATTGTAAGGGCTGATGCTGAAGCTGAAACTCCAATACTTTGGCCACCTGATTCAAAGAACTGATTCATTTGAAAAGACCCTGATTCTGGGAAAGATTGAAAGTGGGAGGAGAAGGGGATGACAGAGGATGAGATGGTTGGATGACAGTGTTGTTTAATCTTCCATCAGAGTCAGGCTCATCTCCCTAGCAAAATTAAACCTATGTGGAATCAGGGATGGGTCGTGTTTCTCCGTACCCCACAGTGCTATGCATGGATAAATACTAGGTATGGTATAGTGGATGGAGCACAGCCTGTGAATCCGGTAAACCTGGCCTTGCTATATTCTAGCTGCATGACTTTGACTTAAATTATCCTTACCTGCCTCATCTAATATCTACTTTATAGGGGTCATGTGGAAATAAACGATAATGCATATAAAGTGACTAACACAGTGCCTGGCAAGTAGACCCTGTTCGTGTCATCCTGGAATCAATATATTTATAGTGATAAGTAAGTAATGATCCAAAATCACTGCAGATAATGACTGCAGCCATGAAATTAAAAGACGCTTGCTCTTTGGAAGAAAAGCTATGACCAACCTAGACAGCATATTAAAAAGCAAAGATATTTCTTTGCCTACAAGGGTCCATCTAGTCAAGGCTATGGTTCTTCCAGTGGTCATGTATGGATATAAGCACTGAAGAATTGATGCTTTTGAACTGTGGTGTTGGAGAAGACTCTTGAGAGTCCCTTGAACTGCAAGGAGATCCAGCCCGTCAATCTTAAAAGAAATCAGTCCTGAATATTCATTGTAAGGGCTGATGCTGAAGCTGAAACTCCAATACTTTGGCCACCTGATTCAAAGAACTGATTCATTTGAAAAGACCCTGATTCTGGGAAAGATTGAAAGTGGGAGGAGAAGGGGATGACAGAGGATGAGATGGTTGGATGGCATCACTGACTCTACGGACCTGAGTTTGAGTAAACTCCGGGAGTTGGTGATAGACAGGGAGGCCTGGTGTGCTGCAGTCCATGGGATCACAGTCGATACAGTTAACTGAGTGACTGACCTGAACTGAACTGGAAGTAATGATGCAAGGACCTGTAGTGGAAAAACTTAGCAGGATGTGAGTTTTTTGACTTGCTTCCCTGAAATGAATCTTTATTTCTTCCATGTAAAAAAGAAGGCTTCCAGGTATGTCACCAATGGTGAAAGTGAAGTGAAGGTGTTAATCAGTCATGCCCACCTCTTTGCAGTCCCATGGACTGTAGCCTCTGTTCATGGAATTCTCCAGGCAAGAATACTGGAGTCTTGACCCAGGGATCAAACCTGGGTCTCCTCCCTTACACGCAGATTACCTGTTGTCTGAGCCACCAGGGGAGTAGGAAGGACATAATGTGATGAGTCAGCACAATCTGGAAAGGTATATCTTAGATAGGGCTGGAAAAGGGATCCGGTCTGAAGACTTGTCCGGAAGAAACAGGGTGTTGTTGAAATATATCCCAAGGAGGAGGGGTATCTTTGAACTTGTGCATACAAATTGGTAGAATTTCTTGAACTTCAAGAGTTTCTTGCAGATTGGAAGATGACAGGGAAACCATGATGGCTATGAGAATTAAAGACATACCTGATTTATCTAATGGTAAGTCAGAAAGTATATGAAGAGTCATCTAAGGGAATTCTCTAACAGTCCAGTGGTTAAGCCTGCACGCTTTCACTCTGATGGTTCAATCCTGGCCGGGGAACTAAGAATCTCAAGCTGCATGGTATAGCCAAAAAGAAAACGTCATCTGATCTGACCTCCTTTCCTTGTTGCCTGGACCATAGTATCTCTTTCCATCCTAATGAATGCAGCTATAGAATTTGAAGCTAAGCAGATGCTACCTCTAGAAGTTTTATACAGGCAATTGTTATACTGTCATGAATTCAGGATTGACAAAGTTCAGAGTCCTGCCAATCTCTTTGGCCACTGGTCTAGAAAACTGCAAAAGTTCTAAATGATTTGCTATAACAGGTCTTAGCCCTAAAATGAATGTCAGTAATGATGGCAGAAGTTGTGATCATCACTGTTGTGAGCCTTAATGACTCAGAAGGCTGGAGACCAGCTGTAGTGCTCATTTCTAGACATTGTAAAGGTCCATCTCTTGAGAAAATGAGAGAGAAACTTTGCTTCCTTGTACCCATCTGAAGTTGGTAACTGAAATAATTTCTACTGCTGCAGTAATCCACAGGACTTCCCTGGTGGCTTAGCGGTAAAGAATTCACCTGCATTGCCAGACACACAGGAGTCGCAGTTTTGATCCCTGGTTTGGGAAGATCCCCGGGAGGAGGGCATGGAAACCCACTCCTATATTCTTGCCGGGAGAATCCTGTGGACAGAGTAGGCTGGCAGGCTACAGTTCATGGGACTGCAAAGAATCGGATATGACTGAAGCAACTGAGCACGCATGCTCAGTAATCCACAGATTAGTTTAGAAGGATAATGTCAGTGGTTCTCAGAGAACCCAAGATCTAGAGATCCCTAGAAATTAGGAAATCTACCATTAAGTGTGTGGCTGACGGAGATGAGCCATCAGACCGTAAACTGCAAGATGTTACAAAAGTGGTCTGTGTGTCTGAGTTGTCTGTCCACAGCACTATCTGGATGAAAATGGGGAAACCAGCCAACAAACATGTAAAGAGATGCTAGGCTTCATTTGTGACTAAAGAAATGCAAATTAGGGTAACAATGAGATGTCATTTTTTCACTTATCTGATTGGCGAAACTCTTACGTTTGATAATACCCTTCGATGGCAAGGATGTGGGCCAAAAGTAATTTTCATACACTTTCCATGAAGGGTAATTGATGCAATCTTCTGGAAGATAATTTAGTTTTATCTATCATAATTAAACAGACATGTGTTCAGCTAGTAACTTTCCTTCTAGGAAAGACTCCATGGTATGGTTGTATTTATAAGAATCTGTCAACATATTTATAATACCAATAGAACCAACCCAAGCACCTAATAATAGGAAACTGGTTAAATATAGTGCACTATAATACTGGATAGCTGAATCAGAGAGATGAAGCTAAAAATCCAGGGAGACCCACGCAGCTAGACATCATAGCACAGAGTACAAGAGAGGAGAGAGTTGTGCAGAGAGAGAACTCTGGAAACCATCAGAAGTTTCCTCTCAAATATTCATCATAGTATGATCAGAACGTGTTGTGAAAAACTACCCAAGGCCTGGGGTAGAAACATACAAAAGGATTAGTGAAAACAGTATACATTGCTCACAGAGGGCTAGGAATAGTGCTCATTCCCACCAACTGGACTGGAAAAATCTTATAACTCACAGGAAATTAGACAGAATGTTCAAGAAGGGGCTTGCAGTGGTGGGGATTATTTAGCTCTAGACTAAACACAGCTCTGGTCCCACCCAAAGATCTTAAAAGCAAAGTCCAAATGGATCAAAAGTCTCCAAGTATTTCAAGAATGTCCCGGAACAAAGCTCAGAACTATTTATAGAAATACAAAATATGCAGCGCCCATTGAGGTAAAATTTACAGTGTCTGGCAATTAATCAAAGATTACCAGGCATGAAAACATGAAGGAAAATACAATCCATAATAAAGAGAAAGACCGATCAATTGCAACAGACCCAGAACTGAAACAGATGTGAGAATTAGCAGAGAAGAGCTTTCAAATGGTTATTATAATTGCTTTCCGTGTGTTCAACATGTTGAAAATCTTGAAAATATTTTAAAATAAGTCAAATTTTAGAGGCATAAACAAGACATTGAGCTACTGTCACTTTCAAACACTGCTGGTGGAAATATAGAATGAAACCATTTTTGAAAGCAATTTGACAATTTCTTAAAAAAATAAACATATATTTACCATGTATTCTCAATTTCTTAAAAAAGTAAACATATATTTACCATGTACTCCTAGGTACTTACCCAAGACATATATCCACATAGATGTTTGTACATAAATGTTCAAAACAACTTTATCTGTAACAGTCAAAACCTAGAAACAGCTCAAATAGCCATCGCCAACTGAATGGATAAACTGTGGCATAACCATATAATGGTATACCATCAGTAATAGAAAGAGTGAACTTGATGAAGTTCAAAAGGTTGATTCTAGCAGCAAGAATCCAAAGAAAAAAGAGTAATTAATGTGTGATCCCATTTATATAAAAATCTTGATCAAAAATGTCTATCAAATAATTGTGTGTAAACAAGGAAAAGAGACAAAGAAGGAGGAGAGGGAATGACTGCAAAGAGGAAGGGAAAACTTTTGAGGAGGGCTGACTATGTTCATTACCTTGATCGCAGCGATGGTTTTGTGGGTATATACATTTTTTAAACTTATAAAATTGTATACTTTAAATATGTATAGTTTATTCTATGTCCAGTATACATCAATAAAGCTGTTACAAATAAAATAAGAGATGGGATCATATTGCACATATGGAAAGACCTCCAAAATACATGATTAATTGAAAAAATACAATGGTCACTAGATCCATGTCTAAAACATACAGTGATATATGCCTAAAATATTTCTGGAAAGGTAAAAATAACCATCGTTAACAGGAAATGACAACCCACTCCAGTATTCTTACCTGGGAAATGCTATGGACACGGGAGACTGGTGGGTTACAGTCCAAAGGGTCACAGAGAGTCGGACATGACTGAGTGACCAAGCACATTGTTAATAGTGGCTATCTTATAAAGATGACGTAGGGATAAAAGGAAAAAATTTATTATCATTTTTAGTCATTTAAATTATCTTCCAATAAGTACATGTTTTATTTAAAGTAAATGTCATCTGGGGTTTCATGAGCAGTATAGAGAAACATTTTTGTTGTCTTATTTTTTATATTTAAATATTTATTTTTGAAAAAAAGAGTTAGAGGAGCAGATTCTTTGGAAAACAATTTGCAGTTTCTTAAAAAAAATGCTGTCGACTCTTGAACAATGCAGGAATCAGAGGCACCAACTCCTGTGCAGTAGAAAATCCATTTATAACTTTGTAATGGGTCCTTCTTTAGCCCTCGTTCCTTATCCACAGATTCAACTCACTGTAGATCTTGTAGTGTAGTACTGTAGTACACACTTATCGAAAAACAGCCACGTAAGTGGACCTGTGCAGTTCAAATCAGGTTGTTCAAGGGTGAACTATATGTATTTTCAACAAAATCCATCAATTTCATTCCTGTGAATGTGCCCAACAGACATTAAAATGTATGGCCAAACAAAAGTGTGAACGTGAATGTTCATAGCAGCTTTACTTATTACAGGGAAAAATATTCACCAACTGGTGACTAGATAAACAAAATACATCATATCCAAGCAATGGAATACCATGCCAGAGTTAAAAGAACAAACTGCTAATACATGATACAATGTGGATGACCCACAAACACATAACATTAAGTTAAAGAAACACGAAGCAGAAGACTGCATATTGTGTGATTCCATTTATGTGAAATTCTAGAAGAAGTAAATATATAGAGACAGAATGCAAATCAGTGGTTGCCTAAGATAGCAGGTGAGAAGAGAGAGTAACTATAAACAGGCACAGCAGGAACTTTGGGGGATGATGGATATGTTCTCAAGCCGGTGATGGGTGTACAACTCTACAAATTTACAAGTCATTGAATTATAGATGTACCAGGGCTGGAGTTTATGGTATGTAAATTATACCACGTTAAAGACTTAAAAACCAAAACCAACAAATGTGAAATCAGGAATGCAGTCAGTTGTTGCAGGAGATTCTTGTTTTTCCCATGCAACCAGATGGACCTGTCTAAACGCTAAAATGAAGTAAGACCTCTTTGCTCTTAGGGCTGAAGTGAGCTGCTCCAGGATTGCTACAGGTAATAATAGATAAGGCTGCTCCAGCTGCAAAGTGAGGATAGCAGTTAGATATTGTCTTCTTTGGGTGGATTTCCATTTGAAATGTACAGAAGGGTCTGGCATAAAATCAGCACGAACACAGATAGCCCAGTGTGGTAGCATGCAGCAGTGAAGAAGGTAGGCTCTGAAATCAGGCAGATCTGGCTGCAATTCCAGCTTTGTCACTCCCTACTTAATAGGGTTATTGTGAGGCTGAAGTGAGATCAGTTCAGTCGCTCAGTCATGTCCGACTCTTTGCAACCCCATGGACTGCAGCACGCCAGGCCTCCTTGTCCATCATCAACTCCCAGAGCTTACTCCAATTCATGTCTATTGAGTCAGTGATGCCACACAACCATCTCATCCTCTTTTGTCCCCTTCTCCTCCGGCCTTCAATCTTTCCCAGCATCAGGGTCTTTTCCAACGAAGTGAGATGATACATGTGATATGTGTGATACATAGTAAGATCATAAAGATCGTCCTTAAAGCAGTAAGGATGTGCAACTCATCCATACTCTTGCTGGGTCCTCTCTTACCAGATCGTTGGTAAGCTGATGGGAATTAAGGAGCCAAAGTAGCAGATAAAGATGTCCAGTCTGTTTTAAAGCAGGTCTCTTTGGCCAAGGTCACTTCTCTGCTTCATGTGCTTTAGGTCAGGGTTTCTAAATCTTCTGGATTCTAAGCCTTGGTGGATCAACAAAGGGTTAAAGATAATTTGGAAAACTAAAAACACTGTTAACACTTAAGTTTTTAATTGAACTTTTTATTTTGAGATAATTGTGAATTCACATGCAGATGTAAGAAATAATACAGAGAGATGCTATGTATCCTTTACCCAGTTTCCTCCAGTAATAATATCTTGAAAACTGTAGTATTTTGTATATTAACTCCATGATCCATCTTGAGTTAATTTTTTATTGAGTGTAAGGTTTAGATCAAGGTTCATTTCCCATCCCTCACAATGGACGTCCAATTGTTCTAGCACCATTTGTAAAAGCTCTATTCTTCCACTGAATTCCTTTTGCACTTTTTGTCAAAAACCAGTTCATATTTGTGTGATATTATTCTAGCTTGCCTTATCATTCCATTGATTTATGTGTCCAGCCCTCCATCAATACTATACTGTTTTGATTATTGTAGATATGTGTTAAGCCTTATTATGAAGTAGAGTGAATCCTCCCACTAAATTCTTTTTAAAGATTATTTTAGCTATTCTTGGGGGTGTGCCATTCCATATAAATTTTAGAATAAGTGTGTCTGTTTTACAAAAATTTTGCTCTGGATTTATAGAAATTATGTTAAACCTATAGATCAACTTAGGGAGAATTAGTATCTTTACCATGATGAGTCTTCCAGCCCATAAATACTCTATGTTTTTCTATTTATTTAGAGGTTCTTTAATTTCTTTAATAAGCATTTTGTAATTTTCAGTTTTGTTAAGTTTTAGTTTTCTTTGGAGTAATTATAAATGGTACTGTGTTTTTAATATCAATCCCCCACTATGTTCATTGTTAGTATATAGAAAAAGGACACTTTTATTTCTTCTTTTTCAATTTGAGTCTGTTTATTTCTTTTCTTTGCTTTATTGTTCTAGCTAGAACTGCCAGTACTGTGTTGAATAAGAGGAATGAGAAGTATCCTTTCTTTGTTCCTGATCTTAGAAAGAATTCAGTCTTTCACCATTGTGTGTAATACTAGCTCTAGGGTTTGGCTGTTTTTATTTTATTTTTTTTGTAGATGCTTTTTATCAAGTTCTTACCTTGTTGAGAGTTTTTATCATGAAGAGATATTGAATTTGTTTTGCTTTCTCCATACCAATTGATATGACCTAATGATTCTTTTTCTTTATCCTATTGACATGGTAGATTGCATAAACCAGTCCTGTATACCTGAAATAAAGTCCACTTAGTCAATGTGTATAATTCTTTTTATGTATTCAATTTGCTAATATTTTCTTGAGGAATTTTGAGTCTACTTGGTAGGGACATTGGTGTGCAGTTTACTTTTGGGGGGCTGTTTTTGTCTGATCCTAGTATCAAGGTAAGCTGCACTCATATAACAAGGTGAGTTCAGTTCAGTTCAGTTCAGTCACTTAGTCATGTTCGACTTTTTGTGACCCTGTGAATCACAGCACATCAGGCCTCAATGTCCATCACCAACTCCCGGAGCTCATTCAAACTCATGTCCATTGAGTCGGTGATGCCATCCAGCCATCTCATCCTCTGCATTCCCCTTCTCCTCCTGCCCCCAATTCCTCCCAGCATCAGAGTCTTTTTCAATAAGTCATCTCTTTGCATGAGGTGGCCAAAGTACTGGAGTTTCACCTTCAGCATCAGTTCTTCCAATGAACACCCAGGACTGATCTCCTTTACGATGGACTGGTTGGATCTCCTTGCAGTCCAAGGGACTCTCTAGAGTCTTCTCCAACACCACAGTTCAAAAG
>SJYC01116623.1:0-39763 GCA_006408675.1 Madoqua kirkii | reverse complement strand
CAAAGTACTGGAGTTTCACCTTCAGCATCAGTTCTTCCAATGAACACCCAGGACTGATCTCCTTTACGATGGACTGGTTGGATCTCCTTGCAGTCCAAGGGACTCTCTAGAGTCTTCTCCAACACCACAGTTCAAAAGCATTAACTCTTCAGCCCTCAGCTTTCTTCACAGTCCAACTCTCATACATGACCACTGGAAAAACCATAGCCTTGACTAGATGGACCTTCATCAGCAACGTAATGTCCCTGCTTTTGAATATACTATCTAGGTTGGTCATAACTTTTCTTCCAAGGAGTAAGCGTCTTTTAATTTCATGGCCGTAATCACCATCTACAGTGATTTTGGAACCCCCCAAAATAAAGTCTGACACTATTTCCACAGTTTCCCCATTTATTTCCCATGAAGTGATGGGACCAGATGCCATGATCTTCATTTTCTGAATGTTCAGCTTTAAGCCAACTTTTTCACTCTCCACTTTCACTTTCATCAAGAGGCTCTTTAGTTCTTCTTCACTTTCTGCCATAAGAGTGGTGTCATCTGCATATCTGAGGTTATTGATATTTCTCCCGGCAATCTTGATTCCAGCTTGTGCTTTTTCCAGCCCAGAGTTTCTCATGATGTATTCTGCATATAAGTTAAATAAGCAGGGTGACAATATACAGCCTTGACGTATTCCTTGTCCTATTTGGAACTAGTCTGTTATTCCATGTCCAGTTCTAACTGTAGCTTCCTGCCCTGCATACAGATTTCTCAAGAGGCAGGTCAGGTGGTCTGGTATTCCCATCTCTTTCAGAATTCTCCACAGTTTATTGTGATCCACATAACAAGGTGAAGTATTGCTTTTTCTTATTTTCTGGAAGATATTGCTTAAATTGATGCTAATTCTTCATTAAATATTGGTAAAATTCTCCAGTGATGCCATCTAGGCCTGAGAATTTCTTTTCAGGAGATCTTTAATCAACAATTCAGTGTTGGGACTTCCCTGGTGGTGCAGTGATTAAGAGTCCACCTGGCAATGCAGGGGGCACAGTTTTGACCCCTGGTCTGGAAAGATCCCACATGCTCTGGGACAACTAAGCCTGTTCACACAACTACCAGAGCTCAGATGCTCCAGAGCCCATGTGTGGCAACTGCTGAGCCCACACACCCTAGAGTCTTGCTCCACAACAAGAGAAGGCACTGCAATGGGAATGCCAATTAAACAGTAGCCTCCACTCACCACAGCTAGAGAAAGCCTGCATGCAACAACAAAGACCCAGTGCAGTCAAAAATGAATAAATAAATAAAAATTTTAAAAGATGGTGTGGTTTTAGTTGCTAAGTCATGTCCGACTCTTTGGCAACCCCATGGGCTATAGCCCGCCAGGCTCCTCTATCCTTGGGATTTCCCAGGCAAGAGTGCTGGAGTAGGTTGCCATTTCCTTCTCCAGTGGGTCTTACTGACTCAGGGATCAAACACAAGTCTACTGCATTGGCAGATGGATTCTTAACCACTGAACCAGCCTTTGTATATACCCTAATGTTCATTGCAGCACTATTTACAGTAGCCAAAACATCAAAGCAAATTAAATGCCCATCTGCAGAGGAATGGATAAAGATGTGGTACATGTATACAATGGAATATTACTCAGCCATAAATAAACCAATGTCATTTACAGCAAAATGAACGGACCCAGAGATTCTCATACTGAATGAAGTAAGCTAGACAGTTACAGACAAATATGATATAATGTTGCTTATAGAGGGCTTCCCTGGTGGTTGAGCAGGGGAAGGACAGGACACCCAGGTTGAAGCAACTGAGCATGCAGGCACACATTGTTTATATATGGAATCTAAAAAAAGGTTAAAAATGAACTTATATAAAAAATAAAATTATAGATATAAAAATTAACTTATGGTTATTGGGGGTAAAAGGGGGAGGGATAAGTTGAAAGGTTGGGATTGACATACAAGCTGTGCTGTGCTGTGCTTAGACACTCAGTTGTGTCCAACTCTTTGCAACCCCACGGACTGCAGCCCCCCAGGATCCTCCATCCATGGGGATTCTCCAGGCAAGAGTACTGGAGGGGGTTGCCATGCGCTCCTCCAGGGGATCTTCCCGACCCAGAGATCAAACCCAGGTTTCCTACATTGCAGGTGGATTCTTTACCATCTGAGCCACCAGGGAAGCCTAAGAATACTGAAGTGCGTAGCCTATCCCTTCTCCAGGGGATCTTCCTGACCCAGGAATCGAACCAGGGCCTCCTGCATTGCAGGCAGATTCTTTACCAGCTGAGCCACCAGGGAAGTCCAAGAATCCTGGAGTGGGTAGCCTATCCCCCTTTAGGGGATATTCCTGACCCAGGAATTAAACTGCATCTTCTTCATTGCAGGTGGATTCTTTATCAGTTGATCTACTGGGGAAGTTCCCTGTGCTATACAGTAAACCTTCGTTGTTTGTTGCACATCTATTTTTTTTTACGTTGAAAATCTAGCATTCTACTCATACTAAGTCAAACAAGTGGAATGAAATGTCATAAAATTTTTAGTTAGGCAAAATTCATGTTTTCTAAAATATATATATTATGTATAGAATCTATATACATATGTATCAAAAGCTTTTCTACTATGTTTGATAAAGGCTTGAGAAAGAACATCAAAAAAAATAGATTTGATGGAGATACTGGAAAATAGACTAAATGAAATGGGAGCACTGAATACGAAATAGAAAAAAGTGTAACAAGCTAGATAAAAGTAAAAGATCCTCATATAGTCCAATTGTTCTTAAACAAGGCTGCTGATTAGAAACATATCTGAAGCTCTGGCAAAAATAAAAGCAATATGTGGGCATTTGTGTTTTTCAAAAATTCCAAGATAATTCTGATATGCATTTGTATTTAAAAAGTGATTACAGGTTTTTCTATTCAATGGTAGTTCTGGTGATATAAAATTCTATTATTTTTCTGTTGACTAATCATGATACAATGGTATTAAGTGAGTAACAGTTACATAATCACAATAGTAAGAGATGTTTATCAGTTTTCACAGTCAATAGAAAGTGAAGTGGCTCAGTCATGTCTGACTCTTTGTGACCCCGTGGACTGTAGCCTGCCAGGCTCTTCCATCCATGGGACTCTCCAGGCAAGAACACTCGAATGGGCTGCCATTTCCTTCTCCAGGATATCTTCCTGACCCAGGGCTTGTTTCCAGGTCTCCCACATTAAACAAGAAGTTTTTTCTTTCCTTCAGGTTGCTTTGGGTTTATTTTGCTTTTTATTTTCCAGTTTCTTAAAACAGGAACTTAGATTATTGATTTGAGACTTTTCACCTTTTGCCATGTAATCATTTGGGTGCTGTATATGCCTATCTCCACACTTCTTTAGCTACATCAGACAAATTTTGGTGTGTTGCATTTTCATTTTCATTTGATTTATGTACTCCTTAATTTTCTTTGAGATTTTCTCTTTGACCCACAGATTGTTTAAAAGTGTATTGTGTATGTGAAGATTTCCTTATTATCTTTCTGTTATTAATTTCTAGTTTTATTCCTTTATGGTGGCAGAGGAAATTCTATATGGTTGCAATTATATGAAATTGTTAGATTCCTTTTCTGATTCAGAATATGGATATCTTGGAGAATGTTCTATAGTCACTTGAAAGGAATGTGTATTCTGCTGTAATTTGGTGTAGCCTTCTATACATGTTAACTAGAGCCTATTGGTGAATGGTGTGGTTCAGTTCTATATCTTTAGCAATTTTCTCATTAGTAGGTCTGTCAGTTGCTGAGAGTAGAGTGTTGAAGTTTCCAGCTATAACTGTGGCTTTATCTATTCCTCTTTCAGCTCTATCACTTTTTGTCTCGTGTATTTTGAAGCTCTGTTGTCTGGTACATATACTTTTAGGATTACTGTCTTTCTTGGTAAATTGATCCCTTTATCATTATGCATGTCCGTCTTTGTTCTCAGCAATCTTCTTTGCTTTGAAATCAACTTTATTTCAAGTTGAAATCAACTTCTCATTTTTCAATTAATATTAACAACATGCATCATTTTCATTCTTTTACTTTTATTCCAACTATGATGTAGTATCGATATTTGGAGTGAATTTCTTATAAACAGCATATAGCTGGTGATTTTAAACTTTCTTCTGCCAATATCTATCTTTTAATTGGCATATTTGAATGATTTACATTTATTATAAGATAATTAATTGTTGGTATGTTAGAGCTAAAATCTGCCATTTTATTATTTGTTTTCTGGGTACCCCACCCCTATCCTTTCTTTTCTCTTTTCTAGCTTTCTTTTGGGTTCTGTGCACATTCATTGGAATTCCATTAGTTTTTATTTACAGTGATTTTGAGTATAATCCTTTGAATAGTTTTTCTTAATGGTTAAATATTACTATGTACACATAAAATTGTTCACTGTTTACTATCCATGTTTTACTGCTGCCAGTAAAATATTGTACCTTTACTTCCATTCAGATCTTTGCCCTCCTCCTGTTTTAAACACACTTTATCAACCATTTCCTCAGTGTATATTGAGCACCACAGCAGATATACAACTTCTGTTTTAACCATCAAAGTGATTTAAGAAACTCAGGAGGAGAAGCTTCATCTATTATATTTACTCCAATTTTCCCCATTTCATGGTCTCTTTTCCTTTCTGAAGTTCCAGGCCTTCTGTAATAATTTTCTTTCTATTAAAAGAACTTCCTTCAGCCATTCTATAACTGTAAAGCTGCTAGTGACAATTCTTTTCATTTTCCTTTGTCTGAAAATGTCTTTATTTCCCCTTCATGCCTGAAGGATAGTTTCACCAGATATAGAGTTTGCAATTGACAGTTCTTCCTTTTCAGGGCTTGAAAAATGTGAATGAGAAATTCATTATCATTCAGATTGGCATTCCTGTAGAGATAACGTGTCATTCTTTGATTTTTTAAAAGAGTTTGTCTTCAAATTTCAAGACTTTTATAACATATCTTGGCTTGAATTTCTTTGGGTTTATCTTAACTGGAGCTTTTTCACTTTCTTTAATGTCTTTGTCCAAATTTGAGAACTTTTTAGCCATTATTTCTCTGAATATCTTTTCAGCCCCATATTCCTGCTCTCTTAGTCTGGGATTCTGATGATATCAAGAATCCCAAGGCTCTGTGAATTTTTTTTTTTCCAGTCTATATTCTATTGTTCAAATTGAGTAAATTCTATTGATCTGTCTTCAATTCACAGATTCTGTCTTCTCCATATTATTATGGACCCACTCAGTAGGTTTCTTATTTTTGTTACTGCACTTTTCATTTCTGTAATTGACGCTTGACATTTTCTCCTTGAGGTTTTCTATTTTTTTCAGGAGACTTGTTGGAGCGCTTTTATAGCGGCTGCTTTAAAATCTTTTGTGCGAGTTTCAGCATTTGGTCAATCTCAGTTTTGACACTGATTGTCTTTTTTCTTTCAGGTTGTGATTTTCTTGATTTTTGGTCTGGCAAATTATTTTGAGTTGTATTCTGAACACTTTAGATATTATATTAGGGGATTCTTGACCCTGTTTAATGAGCTTCCTGGGTGGCTCAGTGATAAAGAAACCACCTGCAATGCAGGAGCTGCAGGGGATGCGGGTTTGATTCCTGGGTTGGGAAGATCCCCTGGAGGAGGGCATGGCAACCCCCTCCAGTATTCTTACCTGGGAAATCCCATGAACAGAGGAGCCTAGCGGGCTACAGTCCATGGGCTCACAAAGAGTTGAATATGACTGAAGCAACTTAGCACACACTCACAATCTTATTTAAATATTCCATTTTAGTAGGTAGTCACCCTGTTTGGGTTTAGCATACAGGTTGCATTCTACTTTTATAGGCCATAGTTCCAAGGACAATTTCATTTTCTGGATTTCTTACAATTCTATCCCGCTGCTGCTGCTAAGTGGCTTCAGTCATGTCCGACTCTGTGTGACCTCATAGACAGCAGCCCATCAGGCTCCCCCGTCCCTGGGATTCTCCACGCAAGAACACTGGAGTCGGTTGCCATTTCCTTCTCCAATGCATGACAGTGAAAAGTCAAAGTAAAGTCGCTCAGTTGTGTCCAACTGTTAGCAACCCCATGGACTGCAGCCTACCAGGCTCCTCAGTCCATGGGATTTTCCAGGCGAGAGTACTGGAGTGGGGTGCCATTGCCTTCTCTGATTCTATCCTGAACTGCTTTTTTCTTTTGGCCCAGTCTGAGCTTCCACTGGACCCCTGAGGGAGGGGGGGCAGATATCACCTGGGGGCCAGAAAGTGCTTCCCTAGACTGCCTGATGGCATTAGGTGGGGGTTCCAGACAAATGGGATGGAGAGTTTTCTCAAATGTGGCTTTTCCTCAGATGCTATGCTATGCCACTAGGAAAGGGATTAGCTTCCCTGAATCTTCTGGCACTGGGGGTCCAGAGCCACCAAATCTGAAAGGCTCTCTACAACTGGTGAGGGCTGAGTCCAGACTTGATGGTGCATGTAGAGCTATGCCTGGTGTGTGTTGCAGGAAACAGCCCCTATATCCCGATCTACCACCACTGGATATGGATCTCCGTGATAAGTCCCTGCTGGTCTTTCCTTTTCCTGGTCCTCTGGCTTGAGAGAGCAGGTTTTTCTTGTTTTGTTTTGCAGTTTTTATTTCTGCCTGTTGATTATTTCAAGTTTGGCCTCTCAGGTGCTCCATCCAAGCTATAAGAAAAAGTAAATGAAATCCAATGAATTCACTACAGTGCTTTTCTTCAAGTCCCGAAGTCCTCAGGCATCTGCCTTTTTTCTACTTTCATGATTGCATATTGAACTATTTCCACTGGATTTAGTTGTATTTCAAGGAGAGAAGAAAAAAATTGAACCCAACATTTTATTTTTGAAGAACAAGTATAGTTTTTAAAGAGTTTTTCTTGTAAAAGTCCTCTTACTTTACAGTATTAGGTATTTAACAAAAGAAGGTGCAATTTAATGCCTGAAAAAATTGAAAGGGCTAATCTCAGAATAAAGAAAATCTTTTAGGTTGAATACATTTAGTTTCTTGAAGAGCTCACCATATAGTTTTTACTTTTCTCAAGTCTCCTTGGACCTGTGAAAATTGCATTTCCTACTCACATGTGAGAGCAGCAAGAAATCTGGAGATCAATGTTACTATCGGCCTACTTGACTTGGAAGCAGCAGAACAGTGGGGAAGAATGAGCATAAGTTTGGAATCCAGAGCTGTGGATTCTAATCCTGAATTACCTGCCAGCCGGGTGGGCAACTTCAGATAAATCATCAGATGGGTAGTGGAAAGGGCTGAACTTTGAGCTATGATGTCCACAGATCTAGAAATTCCAACTCTGTTATGTAGTAGCTGCGTAGCCTTAAATAGGAACAGAGATCAAATTGCCAACAACTGCTGGATCATGGAAAAAGCAAGAGAGTTTCAGAAAAACATCTATTTCTGCTTTATTGACTATGCCAAAGCCTTTGACTGTGTGGATCACAATAAACTGTGAAAATTCTGAAAGAGATTGGAATACCAGACCACCTGACCTGCCTCTTGAGAAACCTATATGCAGGTCAGGAAGCAACAGCTAGCACTGGACATGGAACAACAGACTTTTTCCAAATAGGAAAAGGAGTATGTCAAAGCTGTAATTGTCACCCTGCTTATTTAACTTCTATGCAGAGTACATTATGAGAAACACTGGGCTGGAAGAAGCACAAGCTAGAATCAGGATTGCTGGGAGAAATATCAATAACCTCAGATATGCAGATGACATCACCCTTTTGGCAGAAAGTGAAAAGGAACTAAAGAGCCTCTTGATGAAAGTGAAAGAGGAGAGTGAAAAAGTTGGCTTAAAGCTCAACATTCAGAAAACAAAGATCATGGCATCTGGTCCCATCACTTCACGGGAAATAGATGAAGAAACAATGGAAACAATGTCAGACTTTATTTTGGGGGGCTCCAGAATCACTGCAGATGGTGACTGCAGCCATGAAATTAAAAGAAGCTTACTCCTTGGAAGGAAAGTTATAATGAACCTAGACAGCATATTAAAAAGCAGAGACATCACTTTGTCAACAAAGATCCATTTAATCAAGGCTATGGTTTTTCCTGTGGTCATGTATGGATGTGAGAGTTGGACTATAAAGAAAGCTGAGCACAGAAGAATTGATGCTTTTGAGCTGTGGTGTTGGAGAAGACTCTTGAGAGTCCCTTGGACTGCAAGGAGATCCAACCAGTCCATCCTAAAGGAGATCAGTCCTGGGTATTCACTGGAAGGACTGATGTTGAAGGTGAAACTCCAATACTTTGGCCACCTGATGCAAAGAGCTGACTCTTCAGAAAAGACCCTGATGATGGCTTTGAGGGCAGGAGGAGAAGAGACAACAGAGGATGAGATGATTGGATGGTATCACTGACTCAATGGACATGGGTTTGAGTGGACTCCAGGAGTTGGTGATGGAAAGGGAAGCCTGGCATGCTGCGATTCATGGAGTCACAAAGAGTCAGGCACAACTGAGTGACTGAACTGAACTGAACCTTAAATAAGTTCTCAAAATTCTCAGTGGCTGTTTCTCATCAATAACATAGGAATAGTGTGACAGCCAAGGAGATGTAATGGGAAAATGTTTATAAGACACTCAGTGGGGTGTTTCATATGAGATACAGTACACACTCAACAGTTAGTAGCTCTCTCTCCATAGGTAAATATACTCATATGGATACCCGTCCTTATGTCTTAGAAAGGTTGTGAGGATTTAATGAGATGATGTAGAAAAGCAACTTGTAGTGCCTGGCACATAATATGTACTTAAATAGCTTTGATTGCTCTTTCCCCACACCTTGCCTCAGTTTCCAAATCTGTAAACTAGATCCAGTGAGTCCTACTGCACAAAGCTGATGCACAGATTGGATGGAACAATTATAGATAACTGCTTTATAATCTGGAGCACTCTGTACACACGTCACTTACAGTTATGGGCCCTGTCCATGTTTGTAATAATTGCACAGGCCTCTCAGAGGACCTGATGAATTACTATCATGACTTATCATGCTAAAGAGCAAATTAACCCAAGGCTGAAGGCAAAAAGTATGGTCTGGGGATCAAAAAACAAAATTAATAAATATTGAAACACAGTTCACATTATTTGGACTGCATTCTCCCCACCCTAAATCCTCAAGCATTGTCTCATTGTGAGAAATGTTTGTGGGAAGCCACAGATCTTTGTAAACTGATCGAGTCAAAAATGAGAACGGCAGGCCCAAACTAAAAATCCATCAGCCCCCTGATATCACTCCTTGTGTCTTTTCTGAAGCAGACACTCCTAGCCCAGCAATGTTGGGGTTTGGCCCAGGCTCTCTGGGAACTACACTAACTCCTTTGGATATGTTGGGACAGCTGTCCTTGTTAAATTGGGATGTGACTTCCCAAAGGCCTGTACATGCTGGCTCTTGTCCTCCTCCCCCAAAATAGCTTTCAGAAGGCATGAACGCAAGAAAAAGAGTAAGAGGAGAAGAGCCAGCAAGGGTAATGGACAGAGCAGCAATCAAGTCTGCATCTCAGGAGATGCTCCAGCGTCTTGGGATAGCTTGGTGGGCAGAGGCTCTAAGGAGGGAAGGCTGCTTAACTATTATCACAGCAACTTAGGCAGACACTTCTGGCTTCAAGGTACAGATCAGGGCTGTAATTTTTCGCTGACCCTGGCCTCCAGCCTTAGCTGATAAGATGCATGTCCACTATGCCTTGGAAAATACTGCTTGTTGATTCTTATAAGTACCTAACACAGTTTGAGTGAGCACTGACCATGTGCAATCAAAGGAAAGGAGCTGGGAAGAAATTCAAGTCCTCACCTTCACACGCTTAGCATGACCCACAGGAAGTAACCTGAACTGTGACAAGGTAGCCAACCTTATCATAATTTTTGCTCAGTGCAGATACAAGTGTCGAGGGGCTTCTGGACAGGTGAAAATACTTTGTATTGGTGGCTGGGGATGGTGGGTGTCTTCTGGCAGGAGAGGACAAAGAGTGTCCTGAGAGAGAGGATGGCCCAATCAAGGACACGAAACAGGGATGCTCCCGTGCACTCTGCAGGTGGTGGGTGCACAGCTTTGCGTGGAGTGGAGGCTTTGTATTGAAGATAACTGTGAACGACAGGAAGGAAGGGGTGGGAGAGGATCTTAAATGTCAAGCAAAGGAGTTGGGGTTGTAAGTCACTGGCAGAAAAGAGCACTGAGAGTTTTAGGCGGGGTGGGGAGGGCAATACATTCAGAACACAATTTTAGGCAGTTTCTTCTACAGTGTGGATTAAAAAGAGAGGCTGAAAAGGAGGGCTGCAGAAGCACTTTTCAGTTATTTCAGGACTAAAGCCTGAACCAACATGGTACCAGAAAGGGTAGGTTGGGTTACAAAAAATGCAGTGAAAAAGAAGTGCCAGGTCTTTGCAAGTGAACGTGAGGATATTAACAGAGGAGGAGAGGTTTGGGAACGTGATGACCAAAGGTGGATTGGAGGAGACTGGACAGAAGTGGTCCATTCACCTGGATGGGCTAGAAGACTGTGGCTTCAGAACTCAAATACCAGATCTGCCTCTCTTTACCTGCAGGAGAGTGGGCAGGTTCTTTACTCTTCCTGAACCTCTGTTTGCTCCTACATCAAACAGATGTCAAAGCACACACATCAAAGGGACATTACAAGGAGTAAGTGTGAGAATGAATATAAACTCTCCGGCAGAGTGGTTGGTCCATCATACTTGCTCAGTAACTAGGGGACCCCTTTGCCCTCTTCCCCTCCTTGAGCCCCAGGAGGATACGCACTGTACCTTCCTATGTCACTTCCCCAGCCCCTCTGAGGGTTCTCAGCAGCGGAAGAGGGCCTGGCAGTCCCAGCAACTCGAAGTCTGCAGAGTGAACCAGAGAACTAGAGAAGACAGCAGCCATTCACACTCCAGGCTGGAACTTAAATGAAATAATGCTTTGCTCATTGATGCCTTTGTCTAAAATATGGTCTTTGGCTGAAAAACTCAGTCACACATATTTCACCAGTGGAGCTGAGACTTAACTTATGAAACTTCAGGCTACAGATCCCTGGGTTCTAATATCAGAAGCTAACAGAAAGAAAGCTAGTTACTGAAAAGTTTTTTGTAAAAAAAAAAAAAGTATGTGGCAAGTTGTTCAGGCCTCATAGATCATGAGGGGAGATGAAGGAATCTAGACTTGAAATCCAAGATGCCTGTGATGGAGGAGCAGTCAAGCAGGTAGCAACAAGATACATTTCCAAAAGCAGAAAAAAAAAAAAGGAAGCTAAACCTGAGGCCTGGGAGTGGGGCCTGGGAGGGATGTGTGCAGGAAAGGGTCACCTGACCCTTCTTGCTGGGAGGAGGCACTGACCCAGGTGAGTGAGTATGCCTGGTGCAGCTCTGTTACCGATTCTAACACAGGAGTGAGCAGTATGATTGCCAGGGCACTCCTTACCTGGACAGGACTGGGTGCAGGAGGAGGCAAGACCAGCCTGGCTGCAGAGGACAGCAGTCTACTTCCTCCCAGTCCCCTCACTGAGAGGGGGTCACCATCAGAGGGGGTTCACCATCCCCCACTGAGCACATGGGGAGAAATGTTGCTGGAGGAGAGGGGAGAGCACCACTAATACCTCCCCCACTGAGAGCAGATTGCCGGCACCCGCCCCACAGGACCACAGAGCCACTGGACGTCAGGTTCCCCAGGGGCAGACCTTGCAGTTCTCTGCCTCCTGGAAAGACAGCAGAAATGAGTTGGGCACACCAGGACTCCCTGAACTGGCCAGCCTACATCTGCAAGTAACATGCTTGGGCACCATGTGTCAGGCACTCTTCCAAATGGTCTCTAGGTACGGGAAGGAATTTCAACACCGTAAAACCCATGTGAGGTAGATAGCCCATCCATTCTCCTCACTTTACAGATGAAGAAATGGAGACCCAGAGAGATTATAAGCCTGCCTGAGGACACAGAGCTAGAATGCAGAGAGGTTTGAGCTCTAATCTGTGCGATCTGGACTCTTTACAGCCCCAGAGGTTATAAGCCTGCCTGAGGACACAGAACTAAACAGTAGAGAGGTCTGAACTCTCATCTATGTAGTCTGGACCTTTACAGACCTTCCCAAAGGGGGAAGCTCACCCTGAGGCCCCCAGCCCACCCCCAGCTGGGAGCTGCCACCTCGGTGCTGGGTAGCACTTGTCACGCTGAGCTGCAATTCTTTAACTGGCCCCACCAGACTGTATGCTCCACGAGGCAAGGATCCTGTCTCTCTTGTTCACTCCTCCAGCTCCACTGCTTAGGACAGGGTTGTGGTGCCATGAAAATGTACCGTGCACATTTCAGCTTTGCTGCTGCAGGAGTATATTTGGCAGATGTATCTCCCCTGGACATGCCCACCTGTATCTGTGCTTCTTGTGGGCTGCCTCCAACCAATGACAGTGTGTGCCCCGCAGGGCAATTAAGGCAGCCCATTCCTGAGAGAGGCAGAACTTCCTGGTGACCTTGCTAAATATTTCTTAGAACTGCTCTGAACCCTAAGGCCTTCCTCCTCCTGACTCCTTCAAGGCATCAGACTTGAATCACAGTCTAACGGCTCTCCCAGACTCCTCTAGACCCACCCGCATTCTCTCTCTGCTATTTCCTACAATAAATTTCTTGAACAACTTTTTTTTAATTAATGTTATTGGAGTATAGTTGATTTCCAATGTTGTGTTAGTTCACTGTATAGCAAAGTGATTCAGCTATACATATACATATATCTCCTCTTTTTAGATTAATTTCTCATATGGATCACTATAGAGTATTGAGGACAGTTCCAGTAGATTCTTATTAGTTATCTATTTTGTATACAATGGTGTGTATATGTCAATCCCAATCTTCCAATTTTTCCTTCCCCTGCACTTTTCCTCTTGGTAACTATAAGTTTGTTTTCTACATCAGTGACCCTATTTCTGTCTTGTAAATCAGTTCACTTGCACCATTTTTTTTTTTAAATTCCACATATAAGCAATATGGCATGTGGACCATGATCATGTAATATTTGGTTTTCTCTGTTTGACTTACTTCAATCAGTATGGCAATCTCTAGGTCCATCCATGTTGCTGCAAATGGCATCATTTCATTCTTTTTTATGACAATAATATTCCACTGTATATGCATACCACATCTTCTGTATCCATTCGTGCATTAAATATCTAATCTCAGCTCAACGTCTGCATCTAGGAAACTATGAACTAATCCAAGAAGTAGGAAGAGTGGTGTGCTGTCCCTCAGGATACAGTCTATGCATTGTCAGAAACTTTACATGATGCCACAACTCTAGTAGGAAGAAGTGTAGGTCTGGGAACCAAGGGGTAGAAATAATAGTGACTCACTCTCAATAGCCCACTCTCGGATTTTGTCCTTTACTTCCTACAGCTCTGGGCTCTACCGGATTGGAGGTCCTGGTTCCCAAAGGGGGCACACACTTGCCAAGTGACACAAGGGTCTCATTGAACTACAAGCTCCAACAGTGTGTTTCGAGACTCCTCGTGTCCAAGGACCAGCAGTAAAGGAGTCCTCATATTTCCAAGGTTAATTGACCTTGGAGGAGAAAAGGCTGATTGTGTAACTGGGAAAAGGAGGAACACATGTGCAATCCGTGTAATACACTTGTGGCCTAAGGGACAAAAAATGGACAGAGATTATGGAAAACAAAGATTGGAATGGAAAGAGCTATCTATGGTTCTTTCTTATTGCATTATCAGCATCACTGGCCAGATAGGATTACTCTGTCCTAGAGCTGGATTCCTTGAAGTCATAGTTAATCTGTCCTTGGAGGATAGATAGTGTGCCTTACAAAAAATACCTGGCATACATGTGGTCTATTAATGCTGGTTGAATAAGTGAATGAAGGTTTTAAGAAGGATTGTATATGTTTCTCTTTTTAAAGCCTACCCAATATACTTAGAACCAGTGATTTTCAGAGAAAACTATTGTTTATTGACATGCAACCATCTGAGACTTGTTCTGTGTTGTCCCTGCTTTCAGGGGGAATGGACACCCCCTTACTATCCACTTTCAGATTTCAGTTGTTTTCTGAGGCCAAGGAGCTCTCCTGCTCTTGGGTCCTCTGTCTTGTCCCTGAATCCTTCTAGTTAGGACAGCAGAGCTTTGGCAGGTGGGCCTAAAGAACAGGGATGATCCAAGAAAGGTAACTGAGTCAACCAAGGCCTGGAGGTATAAGGGGAAAGATAGTTCTCAGAAAATTGTGTAAATCATATGCTTTAAACACAAGGCAATGGAAGGAATTTCATGAAACATGAGCAGCTAAAGGCCAAACTTTATAGAGACTCAGTTGCCAGCCTAAGTTTAAATTTTTCTTGTGTAGGCGTTAGTAAAGGTCGCTCAGTTGTGTCCAACTCTCTGCAACACGATGAACTGTAGCCCACCGGTCTCCTCTGCCCATGGAATTCTCCAGGCAAGAATACTGGACTGGGTTGCCATTCCCTTCTCTAGGGGATCTTCCTGACCCACGGATCAAACCATAGAGTATTGAGGACAGTTCCAGTAGATTCTTATTAGTTATCTATTTTGTATACAATGGTGTGTATATGTCAATCCCAATCTTCCAATTTTTCCTTCCCCTGCACTTTTCCTCTTGGTAACTATAAGTTTGTTTTCTACATCAGTGACCCTATTTCTGTCTTGTAAATCAGTTCACTTGCACCATTTTTTTTTTTAAATTCCACATATAAGCAATATGGCATGTGGACCATGATCATGTAATATTTGGTTTTCTCTGTTTGACTTACTTCAATCAGTATGGCAATCTCTAGGTCCATCCATGTTGCTGCAAATGGCATCATTTCATTCTTTTTTATGACAATAATATTCCACTGTATATGCATACCACATCTTCTGTATCCATTCGTGCATTAAATATCTAATCTCAGCTCAACGTCTGCATCTAGGAAACTATGAACTAATCCAAGAAGTAGGAAGAGTGGTGTGCTGTCCCTCAGGATACAGTCTATGCATTGTCAGAAACTTTACATGATGCCACAACTCTAGTAGGAAGAAGTGTAGGTCTGGGAACCAAGGGGTAGAAATAATAGTGACTCACTCTCAATAGCCCACTCTCGGATTTTGTCCTTTACTTCCTACAGCTCTGGGCTCTACCGGATTGGAGGTCCTGGTTCCCAAAGGGGGCACACACTTGCAAGTGACACAAGGGTCTCATTGAACTACAAGCTCCAACAGTGTGTTTCGAGACTCCTCGTGTCCAAGGACCAGCAGTAAAGGAGTCCTCATATTTCCAAGGTTAATTGACCTTGGAGGAGAAAAGGCTGATTGTGTAACTGGGAAAAGGAGGAACACATGTGCAATCCGTGTAATACACTTGTGGCCTAAGGGACAAAAAATGGACAGAGATTATGGAAAACAAAGATTGGAATGGAAAGAGCTATCTATGGTTCTTTCTTATTGCATTATCAGCATCACTGGCCAGATAGGATTACTCTGTCCTAGAGCTGGATTCCTTGAAGTCATAGTTAATCTGTCCTTGGAGGATAGATAGTGTGCCTTACAAAAAATACCTGGCATACATGTGGTCTATTAATGCTGGTTGAATAAGTGAATGAAGGTTTTAAGAAGGATTGTATATGTTTCTCTTTTTAAAGCCTACCCAATATACTTAGAACCAGTGATTTTCAGAGAAAACTATTGTTTATTGACATGCAACCATCTGAGACTTGTTCTGTGTTGTCCCTGCTTTCAGGGGGAATGGACACCCCCTTACTATCCACTTTCAGATTTCAGTTGTTTTCTGAGGCCAAGGAGCTCTCCTGCTCTTGGGTCCTCTGTCTTGTCCCTGAATCCTTCTAGTTAGGACAGCAGAGCTTTGGCAGGTGGGCCTAAAGAACAGGGATGATCCAAGAAAGGTAACTGAGTCAACCAAGGCCTGGAGGTATAAGGGGAAAGATAGTTCTCAGAAAATTGTGTAAATCATATGCTTTAAACACAAGGCAATGGAAGGAATTTCATGAAACATGAGCAGCTAAAGGCCAAACTTTATAGAGACTCAGTTGCCAGCCTAAGTTTAAATTTTTCTTGTGTAGGCGTTAGTAAAGGTCGCTCAGTTGTGTCCAACTCTCTGCAACACGATGAACTGTAGCCCACCGGTCTCCTCTGCCCATGGAATTCTCCAGGCAAGAATACTGGACTGGGTTGCCATTCCCTTCTCTAGGGGATCTTCCTGACCCACGGATCAAACCTCGGTCTCCTGCATTGCAGGCAGGTTCTCTACTGTCTGAGCCACCAAGGAGGCCCATGAAAGGCATTGGGAAGCCATAAGTATTTCTGAGCAGTGGGGATCCAGTGTCAGATACTCATTCTAGAAAGCTTTCTCTGGAGTGGAGTGGGTGATGGAGCAGAGGCCAGCAAAAATCCAGCGGGGAGAACATTTAACTTGAATAGGACAATGGAAAGTAGGATAGTTAAGAGATATTCAAGAGAAAGTAGGATATTCAAGAGATATTTATCAATGCAATTCAGCAGCCTACAGCCTGGAGGTGGTGGTAACATTGACTAAGTTATATAAAAATTGAGATCGCCTATGTTACAGTATGCTGTTAAATCTCAACACCATGGATACATAACAGGGGCATTGTCCTCTTATTTTGATGCTCATCCTCCTTCAGAACCTTTCTCTAAAGGTACAAGTGTTTTCTACTCCTAACGGCTTTCTCCCTTCTTGTAATATCTATTTCTTTTTCTTGATACAGAGCAGAAAAGTTTGAGAAAACTGTAGCTCTTTCACCCATCAAAGTGTCCACGAAGGCCAATCATTCCATTTTTTAAAAAAAGTTAGTACACTTCTACCACACTTTTCAAATAATTGACTTGTGCACATTTTTGTGCATTTCCTACTCATATTCAAACTATTTTTACATTAAAGTAGTTATAATTGTTCCTTTTTGTATGACATGTATTATAAACTTACCTTCTCCTCCTACTGGTAAGGCCTTAAGGGAAAGTGTCGGTCCTTCCCTTCCCTTCTGTGTCTGCCACACTGCTGGTTCATGGGAAAGGCTGAACAAACACCTAAATGATAACTTAGCTCTGCCAAAAATCCCTGGCAGAGGTGGACTGACTTTTGTCCCTTCTTTACATTTGGAAAGATTCATCTCAACATTAGTGCTCTAAAAGTGTCAGTTTGCACTGGGCAAGTAATCTCTTAAATATAGCAAGGTAGGAAGAAAATAATAGGCAGTAAAAGATTGACCCTGATTCAATGTGGAAATGGCATGTGAACAGAGAAACAAAGATAAGGGGAAAGAAAAAAAGAAGGAAAAGGATGACTTGGGAGAAGAAGGAATTAATTCTCTGGAGAAGTGGGAATTGAAATAAAATCACGGGATCATAGAGTCATGTAATGTTCCAGCTGTAAGGAGCTGTAGAGACCATCTTAGCTGACTCCTTGTGTCATTGGACCCAAGAAATTCTGGGTCTGGGAGCCAGCAAGGATAAAGAAAATGGCTCAGTTATCAGAAGACTAAAGAAATGCCCATTTTAACCTGATTTGGGAGATTTTGTACCTATGGCATCCTTTCCTATGTCTCCACGACCTGGCCTGGTTTCATTTCTCAATATTTCCCTTCTTGGAAAACTCTTCCTCTCTTCCAGCCTTATCTCATATGCCAACTCTTTGTGCAGCCTTCTCCCTCTCCCAGGGCTCGTCACTAATCTCCTGGGCTCCCTGAGTATTTGTACACACGTCTTATCATGTGCCTTATCACGATATGACATGCGTGCGTGCTCAGTCATGTCTGGCTCTTTGCAACCCCGTGGGCTGTAGCCTGCCAGGCTCCTCTGTTTATGGGATTATCCTAACAAGAATACTGGAGTGGGTTGCCTTACCACTGAGTACATGGGAAGCCCTTCCTTATCATACATGATTACAATTATAATTTCCTTGAGAGCACCTCGTTGAGAGCCTCAGAGGCAGAACCTGTGTGATGTCTTTTTTAATCCCTACTAATGTCTGGCATAGTGCCTCCTGGCTTCTCCATAACTATTGAACTAGCTAGTAGATGAATGAATGAATGAATGAATGAGCCACTTGAAATTTTCTCTCTCCTCATGAATTATAAGATATGGGAAGAATATCATCTCATCTCTGAGTAGAGGATAGATAA
This sequence comes from Madoqua kirkii, assembly GCA_006408675.1. Lineage (NCBI taxonomy): Eukaryota > Metazoa > Chordata > Mammalia > Artiodactyla > Bovidae > Madoqua > Madoqua kirkii. The sequence goes on along the minus strand of SJYC01116623.1, from coordinate 21,617 downwards.
GTAGCCCAATTTATATTGGTGAAAAGTTTTAATTTTCTAAAACTAAATGAATCTGTAATATGCCTACTTGTAGGCCATTTAAGCTACAAATTCCTTTTACTCTATTGATAATACTCTACTGTCTCTCTTAACAGTGGTTAACTTATTTAAAATTGCTACCTACCCCCATGCTGAACTTTTTGCCCCCTTTTTCCTTCTCTTTTTTTCTTATAGAATCATCACCTTTAAACTCACTAACCATTAATTTATTTGGGTTTATTGTTTATCCCCTTCACTAAAATGTACGCTGTCTGCGGCCTGAAATTTTGGTCTGTTCACTGCAGCATCCAGGACACTGGAAGAGGGACTTATTTAGCACTCAATAGTTGTTGAATGAATTAAGGAGTGGATGAATGAATAAACATGGAAACTGTTTGGCATAGTCCGCATATCCCCTGAGCTCTCGCCACCATCTCTTTTTGCTCTTTTCCCATGGTTCTCAGTGGGGACAGGTATTCCCCCCAGAAAATGTCTTAAACTATTTATTGTCACAGTGCAGGGGAAAAGGAGTAATATCACTACTGATATTTAGTAGGTGGAGGTTGGGGATACTGCTAAACATCTTATAATGCACGAGACACCCCCTCTGCCCAACAAAAAAGTATCCAGCCTCAAACTGTCCAGTCCCTGCTGGCTCAGATGGTAAAGAATCTGCCTGCAATGCAGGAGACCTGGATTCAGTCCCTCAATTAGGAAGACCCCCATGGAGAAGGAATGGCTATCACTCTAGTATATGTTGAGAGGACCCAAAATGAGAAACCCAGCTTTGTTCAATCCACTCCAGCAATGCTGAATTACTTGTAGTTCCCCAAATGCTCTCAGTTTTGAAAACTTGTGCTACATGGCACACGCTATTTGCTCTACTTGAAATGATCTTCGAATTTTATTTCTCTGATGAACATTCATATTTCAAGCTTCAGTTCAAATATCGCCCTTTTCTTTCTTTTTTATTTCTTTGTTCACTTTCGGCTGCACTGGCTCGTCTCTGCTACACATGGGCTTTCTCTAGGTGTAGCAAGCAGGGCCACTCTTCATTGAAGTGTGCAGGCGTCTCACGGCGGTGGCTTTTCTTGTTGCAAAATGCAGGCTCTAGGCAAGGAGGCTCAGGAGTTGTGGTGATGGGCTTGGTTGCTCCACAGTATGTGGGATCATCCCAGACCAAGGATCAGACCTCTGTCCTCTGCATTGGCAGGTAGATTCTTAACCACTGGACCACCTGAGAAGTTCTCACCTTTTCCTAGAAGCTTCCCTCACCCCTCAAAGCAGAGTGAAGTGCTTATCTTTTTCTGTGTTTTCTGGACAAAATAAATAACATCTTGTTCATTCCTCTGTTGTAGCATTTAACCATATTCCTGCATTTGTAATTTCCTTTTAATCTTTCTGTTTTAAATATGAACCACTGAAAAGCAGACTGATTACTTTCAGAATCCCCATTGACTATTTCAAGTCCTGGGTTTCCCTGGTGACTCAGAAGGTAAAGTATCCACCTGCAATGCAGGAGACCTGGGTTAGATCGGTAGGTTAGGAAGATCTCCTGGAAAAAGGAATGGCTACCCACTCCAGTATTCTTGCCTGGAGAATTCCACGGACAAAAAAGCCTGGTGGGTCACAGCCCATGGGGCTGCAAAAAGTCTGCACAACTGAGTGACTACCACTGTCACTTCTTTACCTGTTTTGGAAAATAGAAGGTATCTAATAAAGCCTTATTGAATGAATAAATGACTCATTTAGGTATACAAACATCATAAAAGCTTCCCCCCATCCACGTCTCCATTTCAAACTATTTTCTCCCATCTCTAAACTACTATCAACTCTTATCATATGCGTCACAAAATGTATGCATAGTTACTCAGTGTTCATATTATTTTGTTTCCCAAAAAATTACCTACTGAGGTGTTGGAATATTTGAGATTATAACTTTTTATTGGTCCTCTCCTTCATAATAGTAGAATGTAGTTGACACTAAGATAGAAATCCAATAAGGTACTTGATTTGCACTCACTAACTCTAACCACACAACATCAGTAAAAGCATTAGAAATTAATCTAGTTTAACCTGGCCTTGTGGGGAAACCTATCAAGCTGCCTAAACCTGGACCTATCACCTGGTGTCTGGTCATCATTTCAAGTGTCTGTGGCTTTATCCACCAAGGCCATGAAAGGATGGACTCCCAGCCATGGGTGATTCCTTAGTCACTTCATTAGATCAGGTATGAAATAAGTTTTTCTCACACCAACAGCATCAGTTTAAAAAAAAAAAAGAGTCCTGATTTTGTTAAAATTCAATAAAAGAGGTTCAAATTGAGCTTCTGAATTGAGCCTAACTCCCATTTGCATAAAATAAATGAAGCAATGAGCACTATACTGATACTTACAAAAGATACATTTTTATAATGAGCAGAAATGTTCATTTGCCTTTGAACTGGGCAAGGGAAGTTTTCCAGCAATCAGATGCAATCAGTTAATCAACATTGACAGAAGCACACACTCAGTGCAAAATGCTGTGCTAGGGACTGGAGAGAATGTCATTCAATTGAACCAGGTTATATTTCAAAGTCTAGCTGCCTCTGAAGATATTACATTTTCAGCATCAACCTGTTTATTTCCTAAGCAACCCACATGCCTTTGTGGCAAGATAAACAGCTGGCTCTATTATCACTCATAATACAAACACATCACTTGGCCATTGGCGACTCACTTCTCCTAATGCTCCAGGTTTACTGCTGGGGGTTAGATTTGTGCATTATCTGGGCTGGCTAGTATGTGTTTACCTGTTCTAAATCTGGGTGGATGGTCCAGTTTGCTAAAATCTCTGGTAAGAATTGCCTGATAATAACAATGATTGTTACTAAACACTTCCTCTGTGCCAGGTACCACACAAGGACTTTGAAGATGTGATTTCATGCAATCCTCACTTAGGTATAAGGTCTGATTCTTCTGCTTAACATCTGTGCCACCTTAAGCAATTTATTAAAGTTGTCTGTACCTCAACTTCCTCACCTGTAAAGTGGAGCTAAAATTACTATTTCATAGATTTTTTATGAAGATAAGTGAAATAATGAATGAATGCTACCAGCACAGAATGCACTACAAATTTTTTATCCATTAACTATTATGCAAGCAGAATGCAAAGGTCTTAGGGTGTGCTCCCTGGGAAACAGATCAAGATGTCAATTTGCAAGCAGGAACTTCAGTAACAACCTGGAGGGAGAAAGTGCTTCAAAAATAAGCAGAAGGGAAGCAAAATTGCAATTCAGTTACAGCAAAAGCCTCAGTTCTATCCTCAGAGCATTTTAGAGCAGGAATAACCTTTCAGAGTTGCTGTGGACTGAGTCAAGTTGGCTGTCTTTTGTGCCTCCATGTCAACTGGCCATTGCATTCAGCCTGCCCACAGGGAGAGCACATAAATTTTGAATGAAGCATCTCCATTCCACCAACTGTAATTCCTCACTCAATTAGGAGCAATCAAGAGGCAACCCTCTGACAGGGGGAATGAGTGCTATCTGGGAGAAGGAATCTTAGTGGCATACTACAGCATCCACTACAGTCAAATTTGACAGAAACCGGGAGTAGAAGAAATATTAAATTTCATGTTTTAAAAATCATATTAAATGCTTATTCATCATGTTTGCAAAGTCTTTATGGGGAAGGTTGGACTCTCTTCAATATATTAAAGTCATTGGTTTTATTTACTGCTTATTTTACATTTTTATAAATAAACTTGTCTACATAAGATGACTTCAGGCTAAAGGAAGCTGAGCTACCAATTTGATTGGGCGTTGTACTTGTCCTATTTTCTCCTCTTCTTTTGCTTAGTGGCCTAGAAACTGCTCCTTGAAAAGCATTCATCCCTTTCTTTTTCAAACTGCCAAGCTGTCCTGCTAGGTGTCCTGTCTAATTTTGGAAATAGATGTGTTCAGGAATTTCAGGAGGCTGGATTTTGATCAGGAAGTGTGTTCTGGGGAGCCACTACACAACCCCCAGTAGATCACATTTCTCAGGGAAATATTGACATTTAGGGGATTTCCCACTTGGCTCATTAAAAGGTGGCTGATGAATTACCAACTCTTTAGGAGAATAAATTTTACAGTGAGTGCTTCTTTTTCTAAGTAGGATTTGGAGTGCAATTTGAAAAATCAGGGTGAAGGGATCTATGGTTATTCTTAAAACAATAACTGCTTTCTGCAGGCTATAAAAACTCGAATACAGTATGTGAACTACCTCAAGGGAAATGCAATTAGGTCAGCGACAAAAAGTGAGAAGTTAGTGACCACACATGTTGAAGACTTAGGAAAACATTTTTAGAAATGGTGATATTTAAAATGGGGCTTGAAAAAGAGATTTTATCAGGTAGAGATGGAAGAAGAAGGGTGATATATTTTCATGTATATCCTTTCTCTCACATACAAATACTCTCATATCCTTTCATACATCCAGCACAAATAATGATTCAAGTTCTGATGTATACCACATGACCGGCGAGAACTGCACTTTAAAAAAAGACAGAAAAAGGAGGAGGAGGAGAAATTGGTAAATTGTGTGGATTATGGGGGCAAAGAGAAGGGAAGGAGGAAAGAAGAATCACAGCTTCTGTTCTGTTCCTTCAGAGCTTTGCTTGCAGTGCTATATAACATCTCAGACAGAGCAAATGCCTCGGGGACCAAAAGAGTTAAAATAGTAATACTGGACAGTTTTTGAGTGCCTTTTGTGTGCCAGGTACATTAAGTGCTTTTCATGCATTAACTTACTCCTCATAATGACCCTATGTGGTAAACATTGGTGGTTTTCTCATTTTATAAAAAGGAAACTGTGTTGCAAAAAAGCTTAAGCTAAGATTGCAAGGCCAGTAAGAGGCAGAACTGGGACTCTTCCAGGCTGTTACTCCTTAGAATATAAACACTTACAACCACTTGCTATATTATATCGCACACAAATAAGAGAGAGCCAAAGATGGGTTGCAGCAAATTAAAAAAAAAAAAAGAAAGAAAGAAAAAGCCTCTTTTGTTCCTTTTTCAGTCCCTTATTGGCACAAGAATTTGCCAATTAGGAGGGAGTATTTTGACCCACCTCATTCTCTTAGCCACAAGTAAATTCCAGGGATCCCTGGACAAGACTCTGGGTACAGATCTAACATCATGAAAGAAAAATTCTAAGAACACAGCAAATTGTGACTATGGATCCATAAATTTAAGTAGGGAAATTTAAGCTCTTCAGTCTCTGGAGGGCTTAGCCCAAGATAAACTGGACAAAACATCAGTGAGCCATGAATTTACATAATTCACCTGAAATTTTACATATATATATATTTTATATATATATGTAAAACTTACAATGATTTTGATAGTTCCTTGATGAATTGCCTTTGATGAAAGAGGAACAATAGCACTTCTTCCCAGCTAAGTCCTTTCCCCTTTATAATTCAAGTCACTGGTGTGGAAGTCAGCTTTTAAAATGGTCCCCAGGGTGAGAGAGATGAATTGGGAGATTGGGATTGACATATATTTCCTATTAAGTAGATAACTAATGAGAACCTGATGTTGAGCACAGGGAACTCTATCCCATGTTCTGTGGTGACCTAAATAGGAAGAAAAGCCAAAGAAAAGAGGACATATGTATATGTATAGCTGATTCATTTTGCTAGACAGCAGAAACTAGCACAGCATTGCAAAGCAACTGTACTCCAATAAAATCAATTTAAAAATAAGTGAGACAAAACAGAAAAAAGTAAAATGGTCCCCAATGATCCCAACCTTCTGATATTCAGTTTCTTGTATAACCCCTACCCCTTGTATGTAATGACCTGCTTCTAATGAATAGAATAAATAGAAGTAATGAGATGTCAGGTCTCCAGTTTGTTTATGTGAGTACTGCGGCTTCTCCTCTGGGTGCCTCCCACTCACCTCTTTATCTCTTAGGTTGCCCGCTTTTGGGGAAGTCAGCTGCCGTATTGTGAGGCGGATCTACAGAGACGCCTATGTGAGTGAGTCAAAAGCAGATCTGAGGCCTTCTAACAACCAGGAGAACAACCTTGGAAGCAGTCGCCAAGCTTCTATGAGCTCTAGATGAGCTCATAACCCTAGACAACAGTTTGACTGCCACCTCATGAGAGACCTTGAGCCGGAAATACCCAGCTGAGCCCCAACTGGATCCCTGACCCACGAGAAACTGTAAGACAATAAGTGTTTGCTGTTTTAAGCTGCCAAATTTGGAAATAATTTTTTATGCAGCAATTGATAACTAATATAATACTCAAGAGAAATCTAGGTTAAGAATAAAGACAGATCATTACATTGGATTACCACTCAACAAAGCTGCCTTTGGAAACTACTTCTAAGAATTCTTGACAGGTATTTGTGACTTATTAGTCATATTCCAGGAGATACCTACTTCCCAAAACTGTTCCCAGCCCTGTAACCAGCTATTACTTTATTTCATCCTCAAATTAATAAACCCTAAAGTGACACAAATTCATATCCCTTTGTATTCATTTTAAAAACTAAGATATTCAAATGAAGCAAATTACCTAAGGCCATAGCTAATTAACCACAGTCTATCACTAGTCCTGAAAGTCTTGAAAATCTACCAGTATTTTTGGACTTAAGGTCTGTGATCCTTCTCACTGTTCCATGTTCTTCCTGCAGACGATTAATACATCTGATCTATCTTTAGAAATTAATTGTCTTCTTTCTCAGTGACTGATGCTACCACCTGTTTCAACATGCACCTGAAAACTGAGAAGTCACCTTTAACACTTATCTCTTCCTCGCAGCTCCATCTCTAAAACATCTTCAAAACCTGCTAATATGGCTTCAAAGATGCCTCTCAATCAAATCCATCCACTCCTTCTGTCTTCATTATCTGCTATTTATATGAATCAAAAGAAGATGATCTATGCCTTGGTAACAAATTAACTCCAAAATGTCAGTGTCTTCACACGTCAAAAATTTATCTCACTACTACTGAACATAAATCAAGCTTCCACCCTCCACCTTGGAGCTCTGCCACCTGGCACTCAGGCTCAGCAAGGTCACTACAGCAAGAGAAGAGAAAGACAAAGACGGCTCACACCCTGCCTCTGCCCAGAAGCAACACACAGCAATCTGCTCAGATGCCACTAGCTACAGCTAGTTGCACGAGGTAATTTAATGACAGAGTACACTGAAAACACACAGAAGCAACCAGGTATTTGGTCAGCACCAAGTACTCTATCCTATCAACCTAGACAGAAGGACCATCTCTGGCTTGGACCCCACAATAACCTCTTTACTGGTTTCTCATTTTGCACCCTTACCTATCTCTTAGTTCTTCTTTCTAGAACAGTGTTTTTGACTGAACACCTGACAGATCTGAGGGGTTGTCGTTGGCTTCCTGTTGTTGCTTTTAGAATATGAACACAATCCCTCAGCACAGCACGCACAGCCCATCTGGTGTGGCCCCTGTCTGTCCCGTTTGATTGGTCTTCATTTATACCTCCCCTCACACCCTGTGACTTCCCTCGCAAGAGCCACGCTGCCTCTCTACTTCCAAATGGTGTTGCTGCCTCCTGGGGCAGGTCAGTCAATCAAGGTAGATCTGGGTTTGAAGATCAAAAAAGATGACAATGGCTTTTCTTAGTTGGGTCAGCTAATAGGCAATGTGAAGGATATATACAAGCTAGCGGTAGAAGAGGCATTGTTACCCTCTACCTTCTAAATCCTCATAGGAGGCACAGAAGTTAGGTTGTCGATTTAGCCACTCAGAGTGAAGAATATGCTAGATCATAGAAACTCAAAGTTGAGGCTCTTGCATATCCTACCATCCAGCTCGGTGGGGACAACATTAGTACCTGCTTTCCTATTACCATGCAATGTCTTTTTTTTTTTTTTTTGCTGCAGAGCAATTATATACATTCCTAGTCTATTTTTTTCTATACTTTCAGGCATTCCATAACTTTCACCATGAGGTCTTTGCATAATTTCTTGTTTCTTTCCAGAATATTCTTCTTTTGTCTCTTCAGTCAATTGGTAAAGGTGGCTTAAAACTCAACATTCAAAAAACTAAGATCATGGCATTCTGGTCCCATCACTTCATGGCAAATACATGAGGAAACAATGGAAACTGTGACAGACTTTATTTTCTTGGACTCCAAAATCACTGTGGACAGTAACTGCAGCCATGAAATTAAAAGACGCTTCCTCCTTGGAAGAAAAGCTATGACAAACCAGATAGCATATTAAAAAGCAGAGACAGCACTTTGCCAACAAGGGTCTGTATAGTCAAAACTATGATTTTTTTCAGTAGTCAAGTACAGTTGTGAGAGTCGGACCATAAAGAAGAATGAGTGCCAAAGAATTGATGTTTTTGAACTGTGGTGCTGGAGAAGACTCTTGAGAGTCCCTTGAAGAGCAAAGAGGTCAAACCAGTCAATCCTAAAGGAAATCAGCCCTGAATGTTCATTGGAAGGACTGATGCTGAAGCTGAAGCTCCAGTACTTTAACCACCTGATGTGAAGAGCCGACCGACTTGTTGGAAAAGACCCTGATCCAGGGAAAGACTAAAGGTAGGAGGAGAAGGGGGTGACAGAGGATGACACGGTTGGATGGCATTACCAACTCAATGGAGCAAATTCTGGGAGATAGTGAAGGACAAGGAAGGCTGGTACACTGCCATTCATAGGGTCACAAAGGGTCAAACATGACTGAGCAACTGAACAGCAACAACTCCTTTTTTACCTCGCCTTCCCCTAAGACATGTTTTTATGGCATCAGCCACCTCCCCTTCATATCATCATCACATTTGCAGTTTCACAATTATTTGTGTGGTATTAGATTAGTCAATAGTCCTCTTCACAAAATTGTAAACATCCCAAAGGCAGGAGTCAATTACAGTTTTGTTCCTATTGGATGCCTAAGCTTTGTATAGTGCCAGCAAATGGCAGCTCTCAGGATTTCTTGAATAAATACATCTGGAGTACAGAGCTTTCCTTTATCTTCTCCTTTCTTGACTTCACTACACATAAAATCTGTTTTAATCTCAAATGTCATCATGTTAATTCTTTTCTGAAAACCATCAGTGATTCCTCACCACTCAATGAGGGAGTCTAAGCTTGCCATGACTTTCAAGTAAGGCCTCTGAGTTTACCTATTTGTGCCTGTTCTATAATTATCAGAAGTGACCTCCTTTCTTTCTCAAAAGTGTTCTAGTTCAGTTGATAAATTCTATGGTCACCTTCTACAAATGAGTTCCCATATCTGGTCCCCTACTGATTTCCCAAATCTCACTTCACCATTAATGTACCAGCAACACCTATCTGCTCATAATTCTCCATCAACCCGTGTGGCTTGTTACCTCCAGGCATTTACCACCACAATTCCCTGTGGCCAAACTTCATTCCCCTTCTCTCTGATTCATCCTGTGTGATTCAGCCCATTTCCTAACTGCTGCAGAAGGCCGTCTCTATTCAGCAACCTCATCCCAACCCCGCGGCCAAGTTAGGATTCTTTTTGCTTGGATCTTACCCAGTCCTCTAATCCTCTATACATTATCCCATCATTGCACTTTCACATTGAATTGTAAATGCTGTCCTGTGTCTGTCACCAACCCCTGCCTTCACACACACACACACACACACACACACACACACACACTCACACACACACACACACACACACACACACAAACGTGCCCTCAAGGGGCCGGACTCTGTGTAATTCAACTCTGTGTACCCACTGCATACCACACAGTCAACTCACAATAATTACTGTTTGAACAAATAAATGTTTTTGAAGATTTTATTTATTCAACGAATGCAATTTAGTAAATAGACCATTTATTTTCCTAATTTTATTAACCCCAATCATTTATAACTTTTCATCTGATTTTCTATTCAGCATGAGCAAACCCATGATACCCTCACTGAGTTAATATTATTACAGCCAAAGCAAAGAAGTTTGATGTTTACATATGCCTGTCTTTCTTTCTCCGTGTTAGACTTTTTAAAACACTAAAAGTAGCTTTCATACCTCCAGGGCTGCAAGCTTGAGCTAGTTTAACTCCCTCTGGTTTTCTCCCTTGGCTCTAACCCTCCCCCTTCCCCTCCCCTTGCAGCCCCCACCCCACCCTTTCTGCTTTCCCTCAGTCCTAGGATCTCCTGAGTTTTATCTGAAAAGCACATGGGGCACAATATGATTCAATTTTTTTTTTTTAATGCTTCAAACCTTTATACTAAATCTAATTCAGATGCTGGCTGCCTTGCCAAGCTTGCCGAAATAGGTTGAGAAACTCTCCGGGGAATTATTTTTAAAACCCTTAAGTTTGAATATCATTGTCCTAAGATGAGACATATAACATATGATAAATAACATTTCTGCTGAATGTGCGAAATAAAGTCTCGTTGCTAAGAAGGAGAAGTTTCCAGGAAAGAGCTCTAGACTTCGAATCAAACCCTGGTTTGCATCTGGCCCTGTCACTTCCTGGATCTGTTCACATGGGCTGTATATTTATCTATTCAAGCCTGCATTTCTTATTCTATAAGCTAGGATAAGAATGCAAGCTTCACGGGGTTGTGGGGAGGACCCAATGTGAAGCTGTGTATCAGTATTTCTGTAAGTAATGTGCTTGTAAAAGGAGAGGTGTTCACGGCTCCCTTAGTATTGATGTAAATTGTTTTTATTATAGTGTTGCTTAACTAGAAACAAAAAATAACACTCGGTATAAATTCCTTAAGCTTGTAAAATTATAAACTAAAATAAATTATAAATTTTAAAAAGCCAAAGAAATTGAATGCCAGCAAATTTACAAATTAAACACAGGTCAAACTACCAACTAAAACCACCAAAATGATTGACCATAATTTATCGTGATCATTGATGTTGTGTACCGTCTATACCTTCATTCTTGATACAAACATTATTATCTGTATCCTGCTCCCTTTCTTTTGTAAGCGCTCTGAGTTTTCAGATATTTAACTGTAAAACAGGAATCATCAGACCACATAATAAAGGATTCAGTGACGATACCATATAACAAAGCATCAGAGGTCTGATAAAAAGGGGAAACAGAAGACAACATGCTTCACCAAAGGAAATGTCCCAGGTTTGGGGTTAGGACACTAGGGTTGTGGGTGGACTAGAAACTCAGACTAGCTAAAGATTTAGAGTAGGATTTGCCCTTCCAGAAGATACATGATGACAGTTAAGGGCTTGGGCTATGGAGGAAGACTTGGGCTTGAATTTCGTCATTGTCACTAATGTCTGCACAGTCACTTAGCTCTTCATCAGTAAAATGAAGAAGGGTAACAGCCCTTACCTTCCAGGGTTGTTATGAGGACTAAATCAGATCATGTATGTGAGATCCTTAATACACTGTACTGTGAGCATGGGTAGCTGAGAAAGACTGGAGGTCCTGGACAGACATGGGAAAAAAGCAAGTCCTTGTCTGTAGTCAAGCTCTCATCACAGGCTATGTGCTCTAGGGAAACTTCCTCCTGGCAGACACTGCTGGGGAAGGGGAAATTCACAGTACCACGGACATGCTGATACAAGCTCTTGGGAAAATCTGGATCTATACATTTTGAAACATTGATGAGGATGATCGAAGTAGAAGAAAACCATACTTTTAAACACCCTGCCTGTTTTTGCTGTTTGTAATATGTAGACATTAAAATTCTCTGAAGACATTTTATTCTCTGATTTGGGAAACCCACCCAGAGAGATTTTTTAAAGTTTTTCTTTTTTCTAAAGAAGCAAAATGGCTTCCTGCTGAAACACAGCTCCTTAGAGATGCTGAGGATCCAGAGTTAAAACACAGATGAGGGACAGAAAAAGTGACATCTGGGAGAAATGATGTTTCTCTGACTTCAGAAAGAAGGGATGGGCGCTAAGAGGAGAGTTTGTTTTGGCTCTGTGTCCTGTCCATCTGGGAAAGCCTGGAGTGGCGCTGGGTGAGGAGTGAAGACCAGAAGCTGAGATTCCCGTGCAGCTGTGACTTCCGGAGATTCTGAGATGGAGCAGAGCCAACGGGGACCAAGTGATGTGTTGTGGCTTGGAGTTAGGGGAGAAGCCATTCTCCCTACCTTTCATGGGACCCAGCACCATTCTGTCCCCCTGAAGAGGGATCGCTTTGGGGGTCACTAGAGATCTTAGTCTGTCAAAGGCACCATCATACTTAGCATGGTCCTTTGCCTTGGCAACAGGAAGTCTTTCCATCTCATGGAGAACAGCAAAGGAGAGCCAGAGCTTTAGGGAAGAAAGGCAGATGTTTTCTGGCAACTGCAAGGACAAACGGCCAGATAGAGAACACACAAAAGTGTGTGTGAGTGACCGGGGACCCTCAGAGAGGGGCAGAATCTGGTGTCATGTAGGGGAGACGCCAAACTTTAGACATCAAGCCAGTACTTACAATTTAGGCACTAGAGTCAACTTGACAAACTACCCATTCACAACATCAGTGAAAATTGTATGCTCACACTCAGTCACTTCAACCAGGTCCAACTCTTTGTGACCTTACAGACTGCAGCCCACCAAGCTCCCCTGTCCCTGAGATTCTCTAGGCAAGAATACTAGACTGAGTTGTCATGCCCTCCTCCAGGGGATCTTCTCAACCCAGGGACTGGACCATTATCCATGACTGGATAAAGAAGATGTAGCATGTATATACAATGGAATATCATTCATCCATAAAAAAGAATGAAACTCTGCACAGTGACACTGATGGACCCAGAGAATAGGTCCATCTTATTGAACTGTCAGACAAACACAAATACTGCATACTACCACTTGTACGTAAAATCTAAAACATAGTACATATGACTATATACAGCAAAACAGAAACAGTCACAGATATAGAGAATAAAGTAGAAGTGAGCAGTGGGAAGAAGTAAAGATAGAGAGACAGGCAGAGATGTGGGATTAAGAGACACAAAATGCTATAAATAAAAATGATAAGCAGCAAGGATTTATTGTACAGCACAGGAAAGTATAGTCACTGTCTTATAATAAAATTTAATTGAGTATAATCTATGAAAGTATTAACTCACTATGCTGTACAACTGAGTCTAATATGATATCATAGATCAACTTTTTCAGTTTTAAAAAGTCAAAATACCAGTGATGCCCTGAGGGAAAATTTTCACAATGTATATGGTAGACATAAGATTAATCTCCCTAATGTACAAAAAGTTATTTTAATTTGTTTAAAAAAAAAGGAAAGAAAGGAAAATCAACAATATGAAAAATAGGCAAAGTATAAAAAATTCACAATAGAAGAAATCAAAAAGTCCATGGAAAGATGATCAACCTCAACTGTAATCAAAATATAAAATAAATGTAAAGGAAAGATATCATTTTCTGCCTATCAGATTGGCAGAAATGAAAAAGGGGAAAAAAATCCAAAGTTGGTAAAAATTGGGGGAAATTCTCACTGTTATATATTCTGGGAAAGTTTGAATTGCTACAACCTTTTGAGAACATAAACTAGAAACATCTGTTAAATTAAGGAATACACAAACCCAATAATCCACTTCTGAAAATCCATCCTACAGGAATAAAATTGCCAGCACATAATATTTTTTGTCACAGATGTTTATTGCCAGTGTGGTTTAATGTTAAACATTCATTGATAGGGAAATAGTTCATTAAGTCATGATATGTGAATATGAAATGTTATACAGCTATTAAAGTGAGAGTATCAATATCTATTAATCTAGAGAGAAGTTCACATTACCTTTCTAAGTAAGAAAAGCAAACCACAGAGCAATAAATGTAGCAGGGTCTATTTTTATAAAAACAGTTATCAATCATCTCCCTCTTCAGTATACGGGTGTGCATGTTTGTATCAACAAAAGAGTATGGAGACAGTATAAGAATTAGTGATCACCAGGGTTGAGGCGAGGTTGGGTGGGAGAGAAATAGGTGGAATACAGAGTATTTTTAGGACAGTGAAAATACTGTCTCTGCTACTATTCAATACAATGATGATACACATCATTAGACATTTGTTCAGACCCACAGGGTGTGCAATACCAAGAATGAACCTTTATGTAAACTACAGACATTGGGTGATGATAATGTGTCGGCGTAGATTCATTAATTGTAACAAATGCATCATTCCGGTTGGTGATGTTGATTGCAGGGTTGGTTATGCACGTGTTGGGGCAGGGCATACATGGGAAATCTCAGTACCTGCCTCTTAAATTTTGCTGTAAACCTAGAAATGTCCTAAACAAGGCAAAGTATTTTTTTAAGTGTGGAAAGTATATCCTAAGCGAGTGAGAAATGGAGGAAATGGTGAGGGCAGAAATCATTAATGGCCGTTATGTGTTTTGGATTGTTTTATTGGTTAGAATGGTCATGCAGTTTCTTTATTTAAACACATTTATAAAAAGGACAATGTTTTCAAAGAGAAGGTGACCTCTTAGGCTGACTGGGCTGGGGGGTGAGTCGGGTACTATCGTTCCTGTAGAGGAGCTGGGAGGAAAGTGACCAGAAGGGAGAGAAAGGGAAAGATTAGGGGTGTACTTCTCACTCATACGTGATGCACATCCAGTTTTCCCTTTGGAAAGCCCTCCTAGGGACCCTGAGCCCTCTCTGGCTGGCTCCACGGGCTGCTGCCTCTCATTATCCAATTCATTTCTTCTAATGTCTAGGCTTTGCACATCGCCTTCTTCGGTGGTCTAATTCCAGACATATGCACATTCTTGGGGTTGTCTCTGTTGCTGGTAAATGACATTTTCACACTTTGATCTCTTAATAGTCTTCATTCGAACAATAGTTCAGACAAATGAAAAAGTGACCACGCTTGCCTCCGTATCTTTCAGCCAAAATCTACCACCCAGGAGCTAGCAGGGTCTGGGGGAACTGAGCCAGGGTGGACTCCAGCAAGAACACGGCCATTCTGACCACAGCCAAGCCTTCCCAGGCCCGCCTGAGTAAATGTACGTAGAATAAAGGTTAAATGAGGAAAATACTATCAGGGTGATGCTTAAAAAGTATTTACATTTGTTCATCTCCAACAGTTAAATCAAGTCCTAGGGGTACAGACCCAGAGACAGCATCTTCCCATTGGAATAAAAAAAAGAAGCATCCTGATTTTATTACTGTTCCCAGATGTTCTAGAAACCTATCTGGTCTTAGAGACAATGCAGAACTACTCTTGCTTTTAAAGATCAAGTTAAGTCAGTTTGGCTGCTGTTAGGGTTTGGAACTCCTCAGTCATAACCAAGAAGGAATCTTGCTTTTGCTCTCTTAAGACCCAAGAAAGAAAGCTTAATGGTTAATTTCTTAGTCTCAACGCCTACCTGGTCAGAAGGCCATGTGTCTCAGTCACATGTCCATCCTGGAATTTAAATATCTCCTCCATCTGGCAATAGGAGGTGGAAAGAACTGGCCATTTTGTTTTTGCCTCATCTGAAATTTGAGCTAAGTGAGGAGTACTTGATTGTCAGTGAATCTGCAGAACTCATTTCACAGAAAAATACACTTGAAAATCAAGGAAGAGTGCATCATTTTCAAATGTAGGGATTCAAATTATTGAGACTTTCCAAGAGATCACCAAAAGTGAAAGGCATAGTCAGACCCAGAATCCCTGAGTGTCCTGAATTAGTTGTGTTGACTTAAAAAATTGTCATACCCCAACGAAACTTGTATACAATCATATGGGAGATGAAGCACCAGTCTATGTTCAATACAGGATACAGGATGCTTGGGGCCGGTGTATGGGATGAACCGGGGGAATGGGCAGGGAAGGGAGGTGGGAGGGGGCTTTAACATGGGGAGATCGTCCACACCTGTGGCTGATTCATGTCAATGTATGGCAGAACCAATGCAGTGCTGTGAAATGGAATAAGCATTAAACAAAAAATAAAAATTAAAAAAAAAAAAGAAAAAAAATTGTCATACCCTAGAGGTTGAGAGTTATGTTCTATTTGGTGGGAATTTTTCAAACTTCAAGCCTGGGAGACAGCATCTCATGTAACCCTGGTAACCCTGAGAGAACTGCTCTGAGGAGTCAGGGACAGGAATCAGGTTACAGAGAAGTTTGCAACAACAGGCAGGTAGTCTGAACATCAAAAGTATTTTTTGTGAATTTTCACCAGGTATCTCAAGTAAAGAGATTTAGTGCTTTTCTTTGCATGGGAAGATGCAAGAGTCTGGGCTTACTGAAATCATTCCTTTCAATGCATCTCAGCTATCTGGGATGAGCCTGCTATCTGATATCAGCTATCTGATATCTGCCAGTATCCTATGCTTTTCCTGTTCTGAGTCCTGAGTTCCTCAGTGCTCACCTGAATTCCTCACCATAAGGAGTGGCTGCAGCCTCATGGCTGAATGATTGCAGGTATTGTTCTCCTTCCTGAGTGCCCTGGAGGAGCTGGAATTGTGATTACTGTGACATCCTTATTTATTGATATGGCAGGAATACTCCATGTCTCAGCTGCTTCTTTCTGCTCCTTAAAATCATCTTATCTGATTTTGCCAGGGGAATGGAGAAGAGCATTCTGGAAAGAAAGAATCTTGTACACATAGAAGCAAGGCTTGAAGCAGCAGGAATGTTCGGAGCTCTGGAAGTTTAATATGACAAGGACATGAGAGTGTGAAGTGACAAGTGAGAGGTGGAAAACCAGACATGTCAACAGGTTACAGATTTTGGAGTTGATTATTCCAGAGAACTCTTTGAATGGCAAGTTACAGAAACTCAAGACCAAACACAGTTAAGTAATAATAACAACAACAACAGTAATACTTCACAGTTACTGAGCATTTAATTTTGTCCCAGGCAATGTGCTAAGTTCTCTGTATGCATTCACTCATTCAAACCTCTTTAAAATCCTATGAGGTAATTATTATTGTTATTTGCCCATTTTATAGATGAGGAAACTGACCACTGACGATAGAAGGTTTGTTCGAGGTCACATGGCCAGTAAGCGGCAGCACTGGCATTCTATCATAGAAAATCTATTGGCTCTTGGAATTGGTAGAGTCCTTGGGTAAAGCTTGCTTCACGTGCTACTAAATTCAGAAACCCGAACTTTGTCCTGAGGCTCTGTCTTGGCTTTATCTTCAGCTCTGCTGCCTTCAGCAGGTTACCTTCATTTTGGAGAAACTCTCTCCATGAAGAGGAAAAGTGATAACAGATTGCAGAGCAAGAGTGAGCCCATTGCCCTCCCAACCCCCTAGACATGACATTTCTGTCTGGCCCTGGCTGGTCCATTCTGGAACGAATCCCTGGGATGGGGAGCAAGGGGTGTAGAAGAAATGTGTGAGGCAGAGTCAACCGCATGGGAGGAATTTCCCAGACAGGGAGATGTCACATCCCTCCAAGAGGTGGGCATTGCTGGATAGACAGCTCACCAGCTGCTGCAGAGAGAGCAGGGGCAAAACCAAGCTGCATTTTAGAAAAACTGGTGCATGATGGATTGGAGAACTGTAGAACTGGAGGTGGGGGCCAACTGGAAAGCCAGGGAAGTTTTCTGGGTAAGAAGTAAACCTGGGGCTGTGGCCTTGATGAGCAGGGGAAGGAGGCAGAAAGTCTGCAGGAGACAGATTTGGACATAGCTCTGGAGAGGAAGTCAGAGGCAAAGACAACCCTAAGGCTGTATGATCAATTGAAACTGACAAGTTTACAAATAAAGATGAGCTCATTCACTCAGTCTGGGGGCATTCATGTTTGCAATCAGGTTGTCTACCCAGCTAGATGGTAAACTCCATGAGCAGAGACCTCATCTGCTATATTTACTATAAGATCCTCAATCAACACCCAGTGCCTGGCGCACAGTAGGCACTCACTGATTAAATGAACAAAAGAAAAGTATCTACCCAACAGCCAAGTCCAGGTACCACTTGTTCAGCCACTTCAGTTGTGTCTGACTCTGCGACTCCGCGGACTGTAGCCCACCAGGCTCCTCTGTCCATGGGCTTTTCCAGGCAAGAATATTCGAGTGGGCTGCCATTTCCTCCTCCAGGAGATCTTCCCAACCCAGGGATCGAACCTGCATCTCTCGCATCAGCAAGTGAATTCTTTGCCACTAGCACCACTGGGGAGCCCCTCTCACCTAAGGCTGCACATCTCAGTAGCCTGCAAAGGGGGTATTTGTGTTGACACTGGTCCCCAGGCCACTCTCCCCATGACCTTTTGAATGGATGGCCCGACTGGAGGTGGAGGGGAATGAGGCCCAGAAAGGTATTTTGTTTAAAGTTTGTCACTGTGACAAAGACCCCTGCCTCAGAACTACTAGCCTTTACCATAGTTTGATGTGTAATGTAATATGGAAATGAAAAGAAAAAAAAATTCAAGACCTTAGTCATTGTTTCTCCCCTCGGGATCTGAATCAAATTAATTTTTTTTTTCAAATGTGCTTAGAGTTGATCATTGGAAAATGTAATAAAATGTACCAAGGGAAGCAACTCAAAAAAGTTCTTCAACAAGGAAGTCCTGGGAAAAGGCCAAGACTGGGCCCGAAGTGGAAAAGAAAATACACAGCCCACATGTTTTCCCTGCCACCATGTAAAGCAGGTATCCTTCTGTCCACACCTGCCTTCCCTCTCAGCACAGAGAAGCCCCCTGAGAAGTGCCCACAGGCCTGCAGAAGTGACAGGAACCAAGACAAGCGGGCCTGGAAAGGGAAGGAAAACACACAGACGTGACACAGAGTTAGATCAAACTGTCTAAGCAGCTAACGGGGCATTCTCAAAAACATTAAGCTACTGTCATTCTAAGAACATGCAGAACTTTGTATTCAAAGAATAGCTAAAGTGGGAATGCTCAGAGAAGCAAAAGAAAACATTTTTATTGGAGGAAATCATGGAATCTGAAAATAGAACATTCTGGAATGGAACAGTTGCTGTCGTTATTCACTCTTTAAGTTGTGCCCAGCTCTTTGAGACCCCATGGACTGCAAAACATGAGGCTTTCTTGTCTTGCACTACCTCCCAGAGTTTGCTCAAAATCATGTCCACTGAGATTAATAGATATACACTATATATGTAAAATAGATAAACAATAAGCATTTATTGTATGGCACAGGGAACTATATTCAATATCATGTAATAATCTACAATGGAAAATAAGCTGAAAAGAATATATATATTTATATTTATGTATTTTTTGTATATATATGAGTTACTTTGCTATCCACCTGAAATTAACACATTATAAATCAACTATATTTCAATTTTTTAAAAAACATAGAACATTCTGGAATAGAATGAAATTTGCTCTGGAATTCTCTGTGTGCAGTCAGCTTGCAGAGGGGTGACCTAGCTCTCCAGCTTCCTCTCCCACTGCGTGCCCTCCCACCTCCACTGCAGACATCCTGCACTCCCAACGCACTGATCTTCTTACTTTCCTTTGTATCTCGGTGCTTGAGAAAACCTTCTCCCTTCTCCATGAATCAGAAGCTTACTCATCCCTCCAGACTCACCTCCAACAAAGGCTGCCTTCTTTGGGGAGCCTTCCCTGATTCCCTAGGCAGAGAGTCACTTCCTTGCTTTGCTCTGTCCTTCTGCTCCTTTGTTCAATGTGATTTTTCACGCAATTTC
This sequence comes from Madoqua kirkii, assembly GCA_006408675.1. NCBI lineage: Eukaryota > Metazoa > Chordata > Mammalia > Artiodactyla > Bovidae > Madoqua > Madoqua kirkii. The sequence continues at coordinate 2,065 of SJYC01116623.1, read as the reverse complement.
AAAATCAATATCATGTTATGTTGTAATGACTTGTTTATACAAGCCTATCCTCCATTAAGATGTGGCTTTTCAAGGATAAAAATTATGCATTACGACCAAAAAAATGGAATGGGTACTGCCTATGTGCTAGAAAGCAATGGTTATTTCTATTCTGCAAAACAACCCTACAAAGCAAGCACAAGTTCCTCCTTTACAGATGAGAAAACTGATGCTCTGAGTGTTCCAATATGGCTGATTAGCAGCGATGTAAGACTCCACAGTCAAGATGTAAGCCTCTATTGTCAAGACTCTCTCCATTAAACCACACTGCTTCTCCGTCGCCTCTGTATTTTGTGGCACGTATTTGGTACTTGGTAAATGTCCAGCAAGTGTGTCAGTGTGAGGCCTGCTAATTATAAGTACCTTGAGAGCAGGACGCTGCCTATTATTTCAAATTCATCTCTGGAGCCAGCTCCAAGTTTCCACCCTCTAACCTCTCCATAAATATTTGAATGAGATGATTCAAACTGTGAATAAACAGATTTCAGACTACAAAACCTGTATAATTATTGTGTGCTTGCTAGAAACAAGTGGACCTGTTAGCAGATTGCTACTACAGAAAGAGTAACTCTGCATTAAATACATGGAAAAGGAATCATTTTTTCTAACCTCGCCACCAAACTGCATAATCAAAAAACCTTATCCTAAAGGCAAGCCATTTAGCATCTCATGCGGACATTTTTCAGGTATTAGATGCTGGCCAGCTTATTAGGATATGGCTCTGTTTCAGATCAGTTATTCATAGGCTTTACTGGATTCAGATAGAGAGAAAATAATATTAGGTAGTACCCAGCTTAACAATTTTTCATACTAAAGTCATTGTTTTTCAGTTGAGATTAGTTAAATCATTCAGTCGTGTCCAGCTCTTTGCAGCTCCATGGACCACAGCACACCAGGCTGGAGGTGTGCTCCTGTGCACACCAGGCTCCATCACTAACTCCTGGAGCTTGCTCTAACTCATGTCCATCGAGTCGGTGATGCCATCCAACCATCTCATCCTCTGTCATCCCCTTCTCCTCCCACCTTCAGTCTGTCCGAGCATCAGGGTCTTTTCCAATGAGTCAGTTTTTTGCATCAGGTTGCCAAAGTATTGGAGCTTCAGCTTCAGCATCAGTCCATCCAGTGAATATTTGGGGCTGATTTCCTTTAGGATGCATTGGTTTGATCTCCTTGCAGTCCAAGGGACTCTCAAGAGTCTTCTCCAACACCACAATTCAAAAGCATCATTTCTTCAGTACTCAGCTTTCTTTATAGTCCAAGTCTCACATCCATTCATGACTACTGGAAAACCCATAGCTTTGACTAGACTGACTTTAGTTGGCAAAGTAGTCTCTGCTTTTTAATATGCTATCTAGGTTTGTCATAGCTTTTCTTCCAAGGAGCAAATGTCTTTTAATTTCATGGCTACAGTCACCATCTGCAGTGATTTTGGAGCTCAAGAAAATGAGGTCTGTCACTCTTTCCATTGTTTCCTCATCTATTTGCCATGAAGTGATGGGACTGGCTGCCATGATCTTAGTTTTTCGAATGTTGAGCTTTAAGCCAACTTTTTCACTCTCTTCTTTCACTTTCCTCAAGAGGCTCTTTAGTTCCTCTTCACTTTCTGCCATAAGGGTGGTGTCATCTGCATATCTGAGGTTATTGATATTTCTCCTGGCAATCTTGATTCCAGTTTTACTTCACTGGAGAAGGGAATGGCAAACCACTTCCAAATTCTTGCTTTGAGAACCCCATGAACAGTATGAAAAGGCACGTTTCTTAATTGTATTGTGTAAAACAGCAGAGTCATTTCCCAATTGCATGTGTAAGAGCGTAATAAGAGTCCTCTTGGGAGGAAAATATTTGCACTAGCTGTGATCCTCTCCGCTGGTTCCAGATGCTGAAGTTTATTTGCTGTCAGTTCAGCAAACACTTGTCCAGCTCCACTTTCTATCTCTCTGGAAAAGAATATAAGCCAAACTTTAAAATTTTCAAAGCAAAATGGCAGCTTAGCTCCCATATACCTGTGTAGACTTTAGATATGTGA